>BQKZ01001132.1:73973-106183 GCA_036244855.1 Temnopleurus reevesii | reverse complement strand
AAGATTCTCAGATCAGGCTTGGCTCATAATTATGGCGTAGATCGATATTCCATGATGGTTAAAGATGTTTGGCTTCTGTTCCTGTTCTCAGTCGAGATTCGATTATTTCATTATTTATTGGTATGATTATTGTTAATATTATTATCATTATTATTATTACTACTATTATTATTATTAATTATGTTATTATTATTATTATTATCATTATTATTATTATTATTATTATTATTATTATTATTATTATTATTACTACTCGTATTAGTATTATTTTTCATTACTAGTGTTTCTGTTGATGTTGTTTTATCATCATCATGGTAATAGTATAGTAATAATAATGATAAACAGGTAGGTGCTGATTTTAGAAACGAAAAATCTGTCGAGTTGACTGTTTGTGGTACTTTTCCTACTCTGAGATATGCTTTTCCACACCTACTGTGAGCTTCTTTAGCACATTATCATTATAGACCGGCAGCCAGCAAGGGTTAGCCTAGCTGGAAAGGTTACCAATTTTAATGTTCATGGATGCAAAGATCGTACTCTCCGATGTTACGAATGGGCCGTCTGGCATGTCCTATCTGGTGGATGTGGCCATGGGAGGGGCCCAAAGTGGTAAAAAAAAATCGGCTAGCCCAGCTGGAAAGGTAACCGCACAGAACCTACGGCAAATGATTCGCCATAGTCTCGAGATAGATGAATAATCATAGGACATGCGAGACGGCCCATTCGTAATATCGGATAGTACGATCTTTGCATCCATGAACATTAAAATTGGTAACCTTTCCAGCTAGGCTAACCCTTGCTGGCTGCCGGTCTATTATGAGGGCAGGTCGAACATTAACCTACCTGCGAGAGTTCTTTCGGATCTGTATTCAGTACATTATTTTCATGAATATGATATTATCATTGATACCATCTGCTTAATGATATCATTGCATAGAATGAAACCATCTTCAAAATAATAACTCATTAGGTATTTTTCAATGTATATACATCTACTAAGGTCTCATATGTTTTAACTTTTAAGGACAAATTTCAATATGTATCACAAGTTCATGGTATAAGAACACGACGGCAACAAGCAAATATATGGTTGTACCTAAATGCATTACTGAATACTTTCATCTTCCTTTCATTATTCTTCAGTTATGAAATGTAATGTTTTACATATAGAAAGATTAATACTTTATCAAATTTTAATTCGAGATCTTAAGAGTTTTCCTCTTAGCAATATGTAATTTTCTACTTATACAATTATTCGTAAGCGTACATATTTTTCTCAAACCACCGAATTATAACTCATTATGTGGCTTTATACATTTAGAACAAGTTATATTTAGATCGGTGTTGTATTGTATCGTACTTTGTATTATATTGCATTGTAGTGTAACTATTTTATTCACAGTAAAACTTACAATCAGTCAAAAGACTGCTTTTCAGCAAGTTCTTGCATACTAAAAGTGAACAGGTAAATGTAAACAATAAGCCTAATTATGGATGTAAGACAAAAAATTATACATAATGAAAAATGATAACGTTCATGCATTTGTAATACAAATTAGACTGCCTTTCTTGTAAATAATTGGATAACTATTTCAGGTGTTGATTTATTTTCAGATGTCTCTTATAATGTATTTTCTCTCGTTGCAATGTATTGCCAGTAAATGACATACGAGGTCCTATAAATGAAATAGCGTAACGAATCAGAATATGATAATAAGTTAAATTGTAATGGAATTCAATTAGGTCTAGAATTTGATGATGTGCAGGAGAAAGTTAAATACTAACCCTAGCTTTTCAAGAAGACCAAACAAAAGTATTTCACAAATAATGAGTTAATGCCCATGAGACATTGCAATCACATAGAACTGTAGAACATTAATTTTCTTAAATATCTTTTCGCCATTAGGTTTTTCCAGATTTTTTTTTTCCTCATTAGGTTTTCTCTGGTTTTTTCAACCTAGGGAAAAGAGTTCGGCATACGGTATTCCAAGTAAATCTTCATGTACATATACGTCTGACTGATTTTAATCATGTTAATTGCCGAGTTTTATAATATGTGACTATGTTAAACACGATATGGGCTGTTTCCGCAGGAATTAGGTCGTGAGGAGGCAGAGATGGCCGGTTCCGATTTCAACAGCATTATAAACGAACATTGCGTTCGACCTAATCTTTCGGAGATGGTTTATATCGTGTTGCTATTAGTGTAAATAGTTATGTTTAAGTTTTTATTACTATATAATACACAGTGCCGAGTTTTGCTATTGTATATGCTCATGCAGTAATGTATTTCTTAAACACGATATGGGCTGTTTCTGCGGGAATTGAGTCGAGCGGAGGCAGAGAAAGGCCGTTCCGATTTCAACAGCGTTACAAACGACCATTGCAATCGACTTGATCTTTCGGAGATGGTTTATATCGTGTTGCTATTAGTGTAAATAGTGGTTTAAGTTTTATTAATATATAATATACACTGTTGAGTCTTGTTGCTGTATATGTTCATGTACTTTTTATCATGCAGGACCCCTCGTGATACCAACATCTTGTTGAGAGGGCATCCTGCTAAAATATTGATCAATAAATAAATAAATAAATAAATAAATAAATAAAACAATTTACATTTTGAGCATCTAATTTTGCGCAGAATGCAGACGTTGCATAGTACGCGATTTTGGCATAATGGCCGAATCGTTTAGATTGCTTTAGAACAGTAAGAAATTGGCTGGGGAAACCTATTTCACAATACTGACCAGAATACGGTGTCAACGCCTCTATAAATATATCGCTAATGAAATTGGAACCAGGGTGGGGTTTCACCAAGATAAGAAAGACTTAACGCACGACTTTACGTTCGACTAGTATCCCTTCTTGTGCGTAATACTGTATAATAGTGCGCGCATTCTCCGCAAGAATTGATACCAGTCGAGCGTAAAGTTGTGCGTAGCTTTAAAAACGACTTGGTGAAACACCTCCCTTTCGTATTAGTGATAGTAAATAATTTATTGAAGATGTCACTCCAGGAGTTAGTTGAGTGTTTTCGATGTTCGTGGACAGAAGCCTGTGGATAGTGCGCAAAGACAAGTGCGCAGCTCACAACAGTTGTGCACTCGTTTCCTACAGTCCGCAGGCCTCTGCCCACCATTATCGAAAAGATGATGTGAATTTAAGAGAAGGTCCAAGCGTTTTAAAGTGAGACTAGACATGCTAGATGAATCCTCGACCGCACACGGTCGAAATTTATGCTTCCGCCATCACGCAATCAAAAAGATATGTACGGCTTGTTCCATGCCATCAGAAAAAACACCATTTTACAACTTCTTGGCACTGCGACCTTTGTCCCCGTGAACCCAATATCTCATCAGTTTTTACTCACATGCTTATACACAATTGAGCCAAGTTTTGGGAGAAGTTGGTTCACTTATACCGAAGTTATTGCGGTAACAAGCTATTTTGGGTGATTTTATACAAGTTTCTTTTCCCCGGTGGCCTTTGACCTTTAACCCACTGAACCTAAAATCTAAACAGTTCATTCTCCCATGCTTATACATACTTGAGCCAAGTTTGGTCAAAATCTGTACAGCAGTTCTGAACTTATTGCGGTAACAAGCTATTATGGGTGATTTGTTAACATTTTTTTTGCCCTGTGACCTTTGACCTTTGACCCATTGAACCAAAAATCTAATCAGGTCATCCTCACATGCTTATACATACTTGAACCAAGTTTGGTCAAAATTTCTACCTCAGTTCTGAACTTATCGCGGTAACAAGTCTCGGACGGACGCACGGACGGACGGACAACCCGAAAACATAATGCCTCCGGCACCACCTTACGGTGGCGGAGGCATAACAAGTTTATCCTTTACAGTCCTTTCACCAAGCATATGCTTACAGGCTTATCCTTGATGTAATAGTCATAAGATTTCATAAAGTCCATTTTAACTTGATAACCGATGTCTGATATAAATCTGCAAGACCTATCCTTTTTTTGTACTCTATTGTAAATGGACGAAAGAGGACAAAAATGTTTTATCACTTTAAAACTTTTGGACTTACTCACTGTGGAGCTTAAGTAAATGAGACAGAAGGGCCGATCAGGACGTTAATTTTCAAGCGCGGAGAAATCTAGCGGGCGTTCTCAACCTTCACCTGACCTTAGCGGCCCGATAGATTTTTCCGCGCTTGAAAAATAACGTCCTGATCGGCCCTTCCGTCATCTTTGCTTAAGCTCCGTATTAACTTTTGTTCTGACGGTGGAAATGACGTAGAAGTTTATTGTATTATAAAACAGAATGACACATAATTTCTCGAATATATCTTACGAAGTCTGCTTATTGTAATATTAAAGGAGAACAAACACAACCCCTGGGATCATTATGTTGTCAGTGGATGGTGAAAATTGAGATGGACAAACCTCTAACAAATTGAATCAAATCTGATTATGCGTTGAAATATTATGATTGTGCTGAAGTTTCATGAAAGCATGATCCCTTCCACTGAGGTTAGGTTGACAATTTTGACGGAATCTGTGACGTCATGTCAGACATATCCCAATTTGTTATGTTTCCCGAATTTCACATTTTCTTCTTTTTCTAGAAAAAAAATAATGTTTGAGCATAGGCAGCTTTTATCAATTTTGCATGTATTTTGAAAATAATCATTTTAGGTTTTCATTTAAATTGTTACATTTATCCGTTTTTGAGAAGTCTTTATACAAAGTGAATGTAGTTGTCTGCTAAAATACGTCAGACCTTCCGCCACAGTTGCCAGCTTATCAAGAATCCCCATTGGAGGAAATCACTGAAACTTTGAAAACAGATACATTCTGAAGAGATCGTCAGAATTGCTCAATTACTTCAGGTTCTTCATCTGGGGCCAGTTGCTCGAAATGGTATTAGCTATCCTCTTCATGCTAAGGCGTCTTAAGTTTAATGCCAGCCTCTTAATATAGTCGTATTGACGCTAATGCCTATGTTACGAGGGTGGCACAAGAAGTCAAGACGTCTTAGCAAGAAGAGGATAACTAAGACCATTTTGAGCAATCGGCCCCTGATTGTTAATTATTCCGCATTGAAAGCATGATAATTCCAGACGGGTACCATCTTATATGTAAAAGCCCGACTAACATCTTTGCGTTTTATCCTGCATCGGCCCAATGTTTTTGGAAATTAAAAACATTTCTTTGACGCACAAAGACACAGGTCATACGGTGGACTAATGCTCGGCGTACACTCGTTGAGCGCAAGTCGAGAGCCAGTCCACCGTCTGATCCACGTATGATGTGCGTCCTGGGAACGCTTTTTATTTCCAAAAAGCGCTGGACTGACGCAGGTTAAAAACGCATCGGCCCAGCATTTTTGAAAATTAAAATGCTCCCTGGACGCACAAAGGATACTGTAGAGCCAAACTCAAGTTATTACCACATTTGCACCCTCCCTTAAAGCCATTGTTTAACATGGTATTTATTTAAAAAAATCTCAACTGCCAGATCCTAGAGGTTATCTGAAAGGTTGATGGTGCATATAAACTAAACTGGGAAAATATTATTTAAAATCAACATTTAGTGATTGAAACAAGCGAAAATCTAAAAAGTCGCCTCCATAGGCTTTGTACAGGAATTAATGCGTAATTCTGACGCTTTGATTCAATGTACAGATATCTTGATAGTGCATGAATACTTTTCTTTATTTTAGGATCCTCTGTTGATTTTACATATATCTGAATATATTTAGATAGGACAGACAGCTTGGTTTGAGAATTTTTTAAATTGTGCCGCTGCAATGTGTGACAATGTCTTTAAGTGTGTAAAACTTGTTATTAAATTTCTAACTATAGGCTGCATCTTGTATGCTGTCACGGCAGAGACATAGAGCAATATCTTTTTGCTGCACCATTAAATGAGGGGCGTAACAAAAGATGCCAATAAAACATTAAAAGATGTTCTTTACCATGTTTACCGAATGTGAATAATTTTCCTTTCAACTTTAATTTTCAGCAAAAACATTGGTGAATAATTATGCTATTTCTACCATTACTGTTCTCCTTAACTAACGACACACGCAACTCTTTTATAATGACCTATGTTATATCTGAAACAATTATATTAAAGAAATACAGCACACAACATATTAAAAGGTAAAATGCAGAAGTGTTTTAATCCACATAAAATAACTCCATCAAGAAGTTTACAACTTTCCGCAACAAACTGGAAATACAAACATTTGTGGAATGCTTACTGAAATTAATACATTGAATAACAATCAAAACCACTCTATTAAATAATTTTTAGATATCGAATATTCCATTTTTTTTAATGTGTTTGCTCGGCTATCTGTCAGTGCTTCCCTGACCGTTTGACGTTTTATTTTTCATTTCCATCCAATGAATATTGTAAAAGCTTTCTTTTTCAAACATCTGTCGATCGAATTCGAAATTCAATTATACACTAGTCAAATACTGTACGTCACTTCCACAGGTAAGATTCAATTTAACTGTCTATTTACTCAAATAAAAGCATCAGTATCTATACGGACTTCATCTATGATGCATGTTTGGATACATGAAAAATCATATATATAATTTTCATCTATTAATATTCAAGTAATTTTGTGCATTCTAACGACGGGTGCGTGACTTAATTTTATAACATGATAACTGTGAAGAGCCTGGGATGGGTATGGTTTTTAAATCAACTAAAAGCTGTCAGTAGGCGAGCAAACTGCAAACGAATTACAATCAGCTACGTGTTGACTGAAATTACAAATTGAACGTTTGAAACGTTCATTCGTTCTGACGAAAAACAACATGCTTCGATAGGTTTAATTGTTGCATGGTGATCAACTACAACTTGTAATCACTAAAAACATTTGTACTACCCCTTGAGTTGCCTGTGGCACGGGAACATTCTCTGCATACAATTTTGGGATGGTAAGCTATTGTGAGAATCCAATAGCTGACTGCCTCAAAGATTGTTATGGCGAAAGCTTCCCACAGCCGAGTACTCAGAAACTATTCGTAATTTCAAAATAACATAGGAATCATTTTACAAGGATGTCTAATTACACTAATTATATTCTATATATACAGTAAGTACTTGTTTATATGGCAACATTAGTTCTGCATTTAAATGACACTATTTCAAATATAGATTAATCTTTCTTCAATATTTATACTTCTAGACAGTCACCAGCTGACAGTTCAATCTACACTCGACTCAACGAACAGTTGACGCAAATTATATTTCTGCTATTAGAAGGTTTTTAAAGAACGACTTGAATCTAAAGAAGTTCTGACGTAAGATGGGTTGCTCGAAAGTGCAGTAAAAACATGTGTACTTTTGGAATGTTTAGGATGATATAAGTCACATGACAATCGTATGTTGATTCCATCTAATTATTAAAACATGAGTTTATGTCAATCTGAATTGTTGCAGCCAATCTTTATTTTTTTTTTCCTTACAAAAGCCGTGGGGACACTGATGGCGTAACTTTACAGATCATTTAAGCAGAGTGGATATTGATATGACGCTAACAATCATTATTTATTAACATGCTGGAGAGGGATTTACGATAATGCCGCGGTCACATAGGACCCCGGAAGCAACACGATTCACCCCGACTCTTTGTTAATTCACAGTTAACTGGCTTAGAACAATGAGTCGGGATACATCGTGTTGCTTCCGGGGTCCTATGTGACCGGGGCTTAAAGGATTATTGAAAAACTGTAACGCAAGATCGATATGAAAATAATGATCGATTCTTGACTAGTGCTTTGTGAAAATGATATTAATGACCATATAATTAGACGCTCTCATGACGAGATATTCAAAACTTACAATCTTATATCATTGGTTGTAGCCTATTTTCAGGTGCCAGTCTATATTCTATATAGTGATGCTATAGTCTATTTAGCTATAAAATCCGGTAATATTACGACAAATTTATCATATATTCTACACCTAAAATGCCGTAATAATCAACTTTGATTGTGGACGTAAACGGAAAGACAAGAGATATACTCTGTTTGAAGAAGATGGGGGGGGGGGGGTGGTATGAGCTGATGATTGGATATTATTAACACTTGCAGATGTATCGATAGTTTTAAGAATATTTTACACATAGAGACACATATAGGAATGGTGATTAACAAAAAAACAATACAATACAATATGATCGAAAATAACTACGACGACAAACTATATACGTGAAATGGATTTTAGACGGAACAGAGAGCGATTACAGAAAACAGTTCTTCTCCTCTCCTCTTTGTTATCTTAAACCAGGCTCGTGTAGGTACTTGGCTCTCGATGATCTGTAAACCAATTGCTCAGTCAACTGACCATCAGATTCACCGGCTATATTCTAGAATGTTATGCTGGCAACCACAATTCCATTTTTGCGAATTTTCTCAAAAGGGAAAAATTCATGCGAACAAGAAAATGAATAAGGAAAAATAAAACTTTAAGCCTTTCTTAAGACAACTTTACGCTCATTGAGCTTCAAAAACTTATTTCTATTCAAATTTTATTCTAATGGGTACATCAAATGACGACGCAAAGTTTATCAATGTCATAATAAAAATATGACTAATGCTACAAATACTAAGTAATATTATTTTAGGATAATAAAAGGATAATTTTCACCCAAATATCATATTATATGGGTTAAAATATATATACTTTTATAATGATATCAATTGATTTCTCTATCACTCTAAAAAAAAAAAGATCGATAAATCTTTAAAAGCAAGTGACAATCTTATTCTTAAAACATTACAGGTGGGGTATGATTCCCAGAATTTACAAATACTAGCTTTGAAATTGAATTGAATTGAAATTCTAACATAGGCAAGATGCGTTGATACCAGGATTCAAAGAATTATTTAATATATGTATCTTTGGGTTAAAGGAGCAAATTCCATTCAACAGTGACACGTTAAAACATGTTGAACTAAAACGCACACTTTTACTACACCTTTTTGATGTTTGCTGTTGGCAATAACCCCAAGTAAACAAATATTTTGTGTGATTTATCAACATCGAAAGGGTGTATCATTATTATCTAACCAATCAGTTTTTGGACTATCTTTTAAAAATACGATTCCTCACATACCTTTTGGGCTTATACTATCGACATGATCGATGTGAAACTTCCGAGGTAAGACCCCAGCCACACAAGGGCATACTACTACAACTGTGCGGATGTGTTGTCTATGCTGCACTATGTTCTCCAACAGCGGTCGGACCTTAGTTAGAGCCCCGGTGTGACTGGGGCTCATGTGAGTATCAATTTTGTTAATGGTTCGCATAGGGCAAATTGGATTTGATCACGGTCGATGAAGCGTTATGATCACTTGATGGGGGTAGGCGTGATATTATATTAAGCTCGGAGCGACTCTCTCACCACAACAGAATTGAAAGAACTGTTTCTTGCGGACTTTACCGCCTTCCAAACGTTCTTCCTGAGACTGTTTCCATTGTCCGATACTGGAATAATGCCCGTTGCGATAAAGCAACCGTAATGGCGACGAGGATAGATTTTCTGTCGTCGTTAAACTGAAACGGTCAAAATTGCGCATTCAAATGTACAAGGTGAAACTTTTTGTTTGGAATATTTTGGGAATGGGGACACTCCTTGAAAGGGTAAAAAATTCCTGTCCAGAGGCGTGTAAATTAATCACCATGACACATTCTATGACACGGTATGGCGTGCCATAGACATCATTATATTTGGATAGATGTTATGAAGATTGGCAGGTACATTTCAAACAGTGGAAATTCAATAAGATCAATTAATGAAGTACGGAACGCTCAAAGTTACGCAGACTTGTAGAACAGGTAGACAAGGTAAAGAAACGAGATACAGACATGAAGCTTTAACGTGATATCTTGATCTAATCATGTAGAGCGAAAAAAAAATAATATCAAACATGACATTTATGTATTTCACGGTGATTCCTTCCTTAAGTCGCAAGGTAAGAATGATTTTTGCTTGAAGTAAATAGTATTATCGTACAGGGTACAGCGTTCTTGTTTTCGTATGTTTCAAGCAACATTTCGATAACAAATATTTGGATCATTTTAACAAACACTACCGCTTCAGTTTTCAAGCTGTTATTATCTATCGGCTCCGCATGACAGAAAGATATTGTTACGATATATTCCCTGATCAACTTCTAATGGATTCAATCTCTATAATTGGCATCATTATTATCTTTATGTGCAACAATATTTATTTATTCATTTATATATTTTATATACAAAAGTCTAATTTCAACTGAATAGAATCATTGTATGAGCACAATATAATCAATTCATCTATTAGGGGCCTAGTAAGATAGCCACAGAGCAAAACGGATGTGTCAAAATCGTGATACGGGAAGAAAAATTATTAAAAAAAAACATGTTTTACATAAGAAAATATATGCGTGGACGTTCTCTAAAACATCAGAACATAAACTTTGTAAGCTAACGCGCTGTCTGGAACTTTTAAAGTCCACTGCACACTATACGATCCACCTTCGATCAGATTTAGGAAATAAATCGTTTTAACATTTTAACAAATAAAATCATTGTTAAATCTCATATGAACACAAAATATATGACTTCAATGCTTAATCGGCTTTATTAGGGATATAATGGATAAATCAGTGTCAAATGATAAATAATTTAACATGCCTAATACCTCTCCTACGTGACACGATATCATTTTTCTTTTGGACGAGAACGCATGCAGTATGACATTTTCCGAATTTACAATGAACATGATACAAGCTATTTCCATAAATTAAGATGGGTCACAGACAATAGATCCGTATGCCGTGTATTAAATTGTGCGGACACAACAATCACAAGCCGGTTCCGATTTGAATAGCATTACGAAGGAGCATTGAATTTGCGTTCGACTTAATTTTTTGGAAATAGTTTATATGGTGTTAATAACTCTGAGGATCTACAAAGCTTTGCGTTTTAACGACACCTTCCTCACAAATCTGATCGTAGATCGATCGCATAGTGTGTGGTGGGATTAATTGATTTATTGTTCATGATTGTTGATTAATTAAACTGTCCAAGTTCCCAATCAGGGTTGTATGTTTCCTGGTCCTGCCATGTATCCCAGTTTTGGACGGGGGCTCGCTTTCCAAATACAAGGCCATTGTGGTATCTCATCCTCTTTGAATTCCTACTTCCTTCGCCGCTTTCAGAGTTTCGCCTCTTGCCGAAGTTTATACCAGAGTGTACGTGAATGCCCATGTTCTTTTTACCCTGCAATCAAATCAGAAAGAAAAAAAACATACAAACTTAGTTATTATATGAGAAGCAAATGTTTGATATTAGTAATCACAACATACTAGAATCTCCGCCATCCCCGAGTAAAAACGTAATACAGTTTATACTTGTTGAGATGTCGACAGTTTTGTGTTGTCGAGTCCTATAGGAACGTAAAGATAAAGCATTCGGGACCTATGGAAGAAAACGGTTTTCATATCTTTTCTTCAGAAAAAATGAAAAAAACGTAAAAATTGAGAAACAAAACATGTAAATATGCGGGGGAGAGGGGGGGGGCAGACATTATTTTGCGACAAACGAGCACATTATTCTGACCACTATTAACTGGAGGGTCATTTCCATGCCATTTGATATATATATCAAATAAGACCCACCTCGATCACTTGATAATCCGATGTCGATGTTTGCACGTTTAAAACATGGGACAATATGCCACATCTTAGTATTGAATTTGGAAGAGGCACAGTGGAACGTCTTGGAATATTTAGAGGTTGAAAATGGAAGGGATGTGGTTAACAATTTTACATACTGCCATAATTATGTTTGCATGAAAGGGGATTAGTCTTCTAAAAATGAGTTCATTTTTTTCTTTGTAACTACCAACATTTGATAGGGGATATTCATATAAATGCAAGAACATTTGTGGCGATAAAATGGTCGTCCTGTAAAATTAAAGGGTAATCACATTCACATAGATAGTTATCTGCACATTCTAAATAACTGAAGTAGACATTCATGACAGGAAAATGAGAGAAACGGCGCTTTGATTTATACGGTGAATACATCAGTGCATCTCTATCTTTTTAAGCTTCTTGCGGTATCATAAAGACGAATATGAATTTCTTGCGGTGAAAACAAATAAAATTATATATTATTCAAGTCCTTAAAGTGGTCATCGATTAGACTCGTTCTCTTTTAAATTGATTAAGGCAGAAGTTAGGACCTTTTCAGACACATTATGCACATCATATTAAATATCGTGAGCATTTCCAAAGATAACTTGGACTCTATGAGACCCGAAAAACCGCGACAGAGAGTTAATATTCCGAGTTTCCGCTTTAAAAAATCAAATTTTTCTTCCCAGCTTTGACAAAACCAAAATATTGTATTTATTTACATCATAAATTTATGACCAAATTTGTTTTTATGTTCCCTTTTTGTTGTGGATGAGAGTATTCAACTAATGCAGCTATATTAAGCGCAAATAAAGAATATCAAAATAAAGTAATACAAAGGAAAGTCAGGAAAGCATTTTATTTTCAATACGAAGCGATGTAAATTGATATACCACCAATGTTAATTAATCTCAATAAATCATTGTCCCTACTTCCGAGAGTCTCTTTCCAAATTTAACTCCGCCAAAGCCTTCAAACCCTTTGGGATATACCCGCCAGGGACGCACGTACAAATTTGTGCTGCTTTTCCTTGGCGGGAAAAAAACATGCAGACAAAAAACGTCCTCGTTAACAGGAAGAGAGGAACTAAATGCTATTTATCCTCGATATTAAAAGTCATTATTTGTCGGGACGTCGCGAGGGAACGTTCCTTTTGTTTTTTCGTCAATATGCCAAAGAGAGTCCGATTTAACCGCTCAACATGTTCATCGCCTGGTGGTTTGCGCGGGGTTTCATTATCTTTTCCCGCCTTTTCTTGCCTCCATATCGCTTCCCCTCTCCGTGTGTTACAATCACTTGAAGCAGAAGTACCTATAATGACACAGCACGGAATCGATAAATTGGCGCTGTTTGTAAACTGCCAAGAGGCGTTGATGGAGGCGAGGAAACTAAACGCTAGTTGCCGGTGTCGCAGCCGATTTGTTCCCGGTACAGGGGGAACGAAATGGCTAGTCGGTTTTTACCCGAAACAATTGTTTTGGCAATTTATAAGTAAGAAGGAAACGATGGAAAATTGTGCACTTTAAATCCATTTTATTTCCGAGATTGTTTTCAAATTTTCAGAGAAAGGCCTCTCCTTCTCTAAGGGAATACTAATACCAGGGAGTTGGGATTTTAAAACTCACAACTCCCTGCTAATACAAATTAACAAAGACATATCATCCGTGTTTTCACAAAGGGACGGCAGCTAGAGTACATGAATTGATAAATTCATTTTAACTTCTATAGAATTAACACGCTGTTCGATAGGATGCCCTTTGAATTGGCGCTATGTCGGGATTTCTTGACATGCAACAATACCCTTTGGCTTCCGTCACTTCGTGAAAACACGGACGATATATCTGGTGCCTGGTGTTACCCTGGCCTGCTGGCCCTTTGTAGGTGCAGGTGAAAAAAAAAACATAATAATCATTTTCTTTTTTTTTGGGGGGGGGGCAGAGTAAATGAATAAAAAGAAAAAAACAGAATGATCCTTGCTTGCAGGGTTCGGATTCAATCGATTCGTTCCGTAGGATCCATTCCCCTGCCGTAACAAAACGCCTATGACACCGACAATGAATCTTTATTCTCACTGCTTTTTCTTCCTCGCTGTCCTACCGATTCAAATCAACGTTGGAATAATGAATATTTTTACAGCATTTTTAGAAACATGAGTCGGGTTCCTTTTTACGAAAGTACATCGATATCGTAACGGGAGAAAATCAATGACCAGTGTCTAGAATCATGATACAGGAATCTCCTTTTTCACTTCTTTTAATTTTCAGCGCCCCTTTCGCCATTTTTCTTTCTGTACCATGCTAAAAGGAGGTACAAAAACTGTATTTTGAAGACATATAGTACATGTACATATTATACAGTTGAATTGCCAGAATTACAGACAACAACTCGTAAAACAAGAGTCACTCTAGGAGATAGAGNAGGCGAGGAAACTAAATGCTAGATGCCGGTGTTGCAGCCGATTTGTCCCGGGTGAAGGGGGAACGAAATGGCTAGTCGATTTTTACCCTAAACAGTTGTTTTGACAATATTATACATGTACAGGAGAAGGAAAAGATGGAAAAGGTGCATTTTGAGACCAATCTATTTCTGAAAAAAAAAATGTTCTCAAATTGGAAGAGGAAGGTTTCTTCTTCTTTAAAGGGAAATTTCAATACAAACAGACCAAAACATACACTGTTGCCCAGTAGTGAGGCCGACTCACAGCTTTTAGACTGCCTCAGTCCACCGCATGACCTGCGACGTTGTGCGTCCAGGGAGCGTTTTTTTTAATTTCCAAAAACGCTAGGCCGACGCAGGCTAAAAACGCAAAGGGTGATACGGCCTTTAGGTAACCTTTTTGCATTTTGTTGCAATTGACAAAGCGTATGAATCATTTGGGGAACACATCAAAGAATTAGAAGGAAAAAACAACACAGAATGATCCTTGTTTTCAGGGTTTGGACTCTATCTGCCTGTTGGTTCCGTTGGATCTAGTCCCCTGCCCGGAACAAAACGCCTATCACACCAGCAAAAAATCTGTATTCATACTGCCTTTTTTTCCTCGCTGTCCTACCGATTCAAATCAACGTTGGAATAATGAATATTTTTACAGCATTTTTAGAAACATGAGTCGGGTTCCTTTTCATGAAAGTACATGGATATCGTGACGGAAGAAAAATCAATGACCATCATGATACAGGAATTTGTATCTTCTCCCTTTTCCCCTTCTCCTTATTTTCCACCTCCCTTCTTTCTTCATACCTTCTCCTTGTCTGTAGTGCAAAAACGGAGGAATTTTTCCATAAATCATTGTACATCTTATGCAGTAAAGATTTCGGTTTATACCATTGTTTTTATATGTTTGTTGTTTTAATGTCCTGCCTTTGCAGTAATACGCTTTGCACTGGACAGATATTACTTTTCTGTATTTCTGTATATTTTTTATTATGTTTGATGTACTCAATGTTCTTTATAACTTATTCCTTTATGTCAATAAAGTGATACAAAATCAAATAAGCATTATGTTAGCGTATTTCTTGAATTTATAAAGTCGATTGACTGTTCGCTTAATGTTCGATGTATGTAAGGTTTATCATATTTAAAGTCGAATCAAAGTTGGCTGGTTTCAGTTTTTGTCAGTTAGTAGTCAGTCTGGTGTTGTATGAATTGTTTTTGCCTTACCATCCGAACTAAACTGTTCAAGGAACATGCGGAAATGGCACCTTATCATAATCTTACGTTCTTTTTTTTTACTCTCTACAGTTTCACAAGTCCATATCTAAAGTAAACTATATAAAGGCTTGAAACTGAAGAAGGAGCAGCATTTTCTTTCCATTATCGTAAATCATTATTCCCCTCCATCCTGGTACCAATCAATTACTATGTTCTTCTTTGAGTGGTGGCCTTTTATCCCTTAAGTATTTTGATACACGCATGATATAGGATATATCCTGAAAATATGATCAGGCGTCGGTTAGAGCCACCAATTAGAATAATGAATTTTCCTGCAACTCCAGGTGGAATTTGTGGTCGGGAAGCTAGCCCACACCATGTGCATTAAGCCTTTTGTAATGTACACCCACTAGAATACTTTTAATGGTGGACTGTTGGATCCACTTTGGACTCAGTCACATATTTGCTTACATTATATAACAAAAACAAGAACAAAAAAAAAACAAATTAATAAAAAAAAGTAATACACGTAAGTCTGTAAAGTTACAGTAAATCTGATGACAGCATGGGTCGCTATTGATCGTAACTTGTTCGTTCATTTCATTCATTCCATATGATTTATTTAAAATACTATCATCGCGGACGGAAAGCCCGCGAATTGGCAGAGTTTACAAGTATCAAAACACACAGGAACACTGGCAAAGAAAATAGAAATTTAAACAGTAACTTAAGTCTAAAAATAAATTTGAGGTACTGAAATTAAATAAAAATTTAGTTTGCTTTTATTTCAGGATGGCAACGGCTAAAGCCAGGGTGGTAAAACCAAACTAGCACCTATTTTTTCACTATGAAAGATCATAAAACAGTTGGTTCAAAACCACCCCCATAGTGTTTCAATATTTATTTTCATTTATATTTTTTATGAAGTTGAAAGAAACAGTCGTCGTAATTGAAATTTAAAACCATCGAGAATATGATATTTTAGGATTGATATCTATTGACTTTGTTCGGGAAATAATACGTGCGAGGATAAAGGCATCATTGTTTCCACCTAAGCACGACACACTTAAAAAACCATAAGTTGATGTTCAATATTAGGTAGTGGGTTGTTTGCACCCACATACTTCTGGGAAAAAAGCATCATTTTTTTTATAGAAGCTATAGTCCATTTTCTTTACGATACTTCAATACACTGAACACGAAATTATTTCAACGGAATTTGTTTTTGATGATCACAGTCATAGAACCATCTCAGACGAAATTGAATTGATCAATGTCATTAATGTCGCGGCAATGGATTGTTCTAGGTTGGCGTTATTTTAGTGGAATTGTGCAAATGATTTAGATAAATACCTTAATCCTTGTACATTACAAGAACTGGGGTAATTCGTCTATTCCTTCAGCACTAAGCAAGATAAGTTGCATTGCTAGGATGATATAATTATGATTCGGTAAATCATATGTCAAACACGTAAAACGAAAGCCATGCCAATTTCTCTAAAACGAAATGACAATGTAAAGCGCCTTGAGCACTCAGCAGAGACAGTAGATACCTGCGCTTTATAAATTGCATATATCATCATTATTATCATTATTATTATTATTATTATTATTAGTATTATTATTATTATTATTATTATTATTGTTATCATTATTATTGTTATCATTATTATTATTATTATAAACAATCATATTTTGTAGCTCATTTTGAAACGTATCATTTCTTCTATTTTAAAGCAAAAATACAGAAATATGTTAGGACCCATATCCCAAAATCAAATTGTGCACTAAAATACTTTTGGAGGCACATATATGCGTAACGGATAACGTTCCTTTATCGTTTATACTGTATATATTATCTGATACACTCAAGCACACATCTAAAGTGACTTCAGGACCCCGTAACATAAAGCTTTTCAATCGATCGTACGAATACTATCAATCGTAAGTCTATGGGAAATCATATACTTAAGTTTGCGATTGATCGCTATCCCTTTCATGTTACAGGCCCCATAGCGTATCTTTCCCCGTTGGAGCGGCACCGAAGTTCAGAAAGGTTCACCCGCCTAGGGGGGCTGCAGCAGGGATGAACATTAAATTACGAGTATTTCACGGATTTGAGTTTCCCAAACGGGTTGCTCATCGGTTTGCATCACTCAGCTGTAAATGATCCCTAGCCTTTTGAAAATCGAAGAGTGGGTTGTGACAGGGATATGTATTTTTGAGGGGTCGTATGTGATGGGGTGTAGCGTAGTAAAGCCCCGGTCACATAGGACCCCAGAAGCAACACGATTCACGCGACTCAGAACGACGAGACGGGATGAATCGTGTTGCTTCTGGGGTCCTATGTGACCGGGGCATAACCCCCAGGCGTACGAAGCGTTTGCCACTGGATCGTATGTGCGATAGACCTGTTTCTAAATTGTGTCGTTCATTGAAGTTACATTCACAGACCTCATTTCCCTCAAGTCCTACAAACCGATTTCTATGATTTGCAGTCTGTAGGATTGCTTCTGTCATTTATTAAAAGGAATCAATAACATTCCATTTCTATCCGAATTCAACTTAGAATACAAAGCCCCATCGAATTGATAGATCTACTTAGGTTTGTCTGAATCTGTTCAGTTAATATATATAGTTATCAAAATAGATATGACCGACAAAGTGGTAAAGAAAAAAACCTGTACAAACGGCATTATATCGCAAACATATTGTCCGTGTTTTCACGAAGTGACAGGAGATAAAGGGTATTTTTTCATGAAGTCAAAGAAATCCCGACATAGCGCCAATTCAACGGGTATCCTATCGAACAACGCGTTAATTCTATAGAAGGACACGTACGTTTCAAGGGATTTGTAACTCATCTCATGTAACAATATTTCCTGGCTCCCGTCACCCGTCAAAACGGACGATATACCCTGCGCCATGATAAAGAGCTAAAATTAAGCTTCATTACTAAAATTAGATCACCTCGTTTGAGTATACAGGACGTTTGAAGTGGCGGCTTGGCAGACGCATTGTACAAGGAAACAAAGTTATTACTGGGCTTCCGCTTTACAACGCGAACGCTTTTTCAGACGTTAGATCTATGGGCAGCCAAATTGGGAGATATTTTTCTCTGGAATACAATGAGGTCATAGGGGTCATAGGGGTCTTAAGGGTAGTTTTGTTTAGGAAATAATAATAATAATAATAATAGGTGCAATTTGTATACCGTACGTATCCACCCTGCTGAGTGCTCAAGGCGCTTTGCATTGTTATTACACTGACTTTGCCCGGCAGCCACCAGCGCACATGTCATTTCAAGGAATAAACATTCCTACCAGGTACCCATTCATCTCACCTGGGTTGAGCGCAGCACAATGTGGATGAAATTCTTGCTGAAGGAAATTAATGCCATGGGTGGTATTCAAACCTACGACCCTCTGGTTGAAGGGTAAAAGTCATGACCACTACAACACGGCGCCTCCACAACAACCGTTGCAAAATGCGCTTCGGCACTCCACATATTTAACGTCGTTAATAGCGGTCGCGTTGCAAAGCGAAAGCCTCGTATAATGTGGCCACCCCAAAATGGCTTTCAGGCAGTCTCGTGTGAAAGTAACATGTGAAAGAATTGGGTCACATTTATGAGGTTTTACATATTCAGTTATCTCGGTTCTTTTCATTCGATACTGTAAGTATATCCACCCTGGTTCTGTGTTTAAAAGTCGGTCTCAATGGATTCATGCAGTGAACAAAGCCCCCTGATCATCTACGGTAAAGAAAGCGATGTTTACGGTAAAATTGAATCTTCATTGAAATATCAGTAAAATTGCGACTACATTACTTGTATTTAGTTTGTTCTATTCTATTGAGCTTCTTGGAAGATATCTTCAGTTCCATTTAAGATCAAAATGTTCAATTGAAATGAAATCCGACACTTAATCATAGAAAGCTTTCAACAGATCTCATTAGCTTAAAATGGCTTAAAATGCCAAACACGTTTCGAATATTCATAGCTGCCAAATTTCATTAAGGCTATAAACACATTGCCGGTAATTGAAATAAAAGTTAGCTGATTCAGTCAGTGCTACATGTATATCTAAAATCATAAATCTTTGACAAAAAAAATGAACCATTTGAATATCCTAAGTTCACCTATCATTTTGTCAAGGCGCAAAAGAAGTGCTATTTAAGACTGACATTTCATCCACGATGGGCGATTGGTCACTTAACTCTCTACCGCAATATTATAAATCCTTGACAAAAAAGGAACGATTTGAATATCCTAAGTTCACCTATCAATTTGTCAAGACACAAAAGAAATCACTTTAACTCTCTACCGAAACGCACCGTACGGGGATAAACCTTCGGCAAGTATAGCGTGATCGTTTTGCTGGTTAAAAAAACCACATGCTTTCAAGGTGCTCAATGTTACTATTTATAATGCAGTTCATCCCTTCACATTTCCAAATATTGTTAGTTAGAAATACTAAAAGGATCACTCAAATCTAATCGTATTTTAAGATGATTTTTGCATGGTAAAATTTTGTATGGTAAAAATCATTGCAGCTGTATACGGGCCGCAGACTTCTATCAGCTGACATTTTATGCAGTGTTTGGGGTCTATTGATTACGGTATGTGTAACATAGAATTAAACCTGATTATACGTGTTATTAAAGCATAAGATATTTTTTTTAAATGAATGTATCCCCTTTTTATGGAAAGTTTGCTTAAGTTTAGTACTCAGAAAAGAAAACCGTTAGAGCCTATACGAGAAAATGGCAATTATATTGTTAAATGATTAATTGGTTCTCTATTAAGATTTCGTTTCTCGGAGCTTCAGGTATTTTGAAATCTCTTCTATTTACTTTTTAATCACGTAAAACAAATAATTTAGATATTTGGTTAACAAAATATTACAAAATTTCATCAATCTTAACAAAGAATGCCAGCCTGTCGGGATATATGAATTCATTGTAAAAAAAAAAAAAAAAAGGAAATTCCGGAAGGCTACGCTATGATATGATTCATAACATATTTATAAAACATAAAACTTCAATTTCCTGCTAAATCCGTGCGAAAATAGAACGATCTTGAAAAATGGTTTATGCTTAGAACCTTTTTAATAATAAATTTGGCGTTGGGCCGTCAGGAAATAACTTTAAATCTTATAACTCCCAAAACCATTTTACGCTTTAGATTGACAGATGTTAGGATCAGACGTTGTAACCTGCATTTTTGTTCAAATGAATACCATTGCCTTCAATTACATAACTATTTATATACCAGCCAATCGGACGTTCCTTGGTATTCATGAGGAGGGGATTTATTCCCGCGTCCACACACCGACAAATTCGATCCAAATCTAAATATATATAATGGGGAAATATAGAAATATAATACAAGGCGACATCTGATATTGCGCCGATAAAAAAAAACCCCGTGTATTTCGGATTCTATTCCCCCACTTGTCAGCAATATCCTCCACTTGAAAGGGTATACATGGTATACGGGTATATGATTCGGGGGCTTTTCACATTGCCGTTGTTAACGATCACCGGCCGCGTCCCCATCGGTTGGGGGCAAACTGGTTTCGCGTGGATAGTCTATGCGAAAGTTACCGCTGCGCACCGCGGGAATATTACCACAGAGGATCAGTGTGAATTACGTCTTTGCGGATGCCACACGGGAAATTAAGAAAGCATTAATCAACAAAAATATCCATAATACCGCTCAGAGCTCTTCAAAGCGGAGTGTTCCGTTGCAGGACCTGTGGGATATACGGATTATTTGTCCTTTTTATTGTCCAAATGAAAACGCAAAATATTATTGATTTCATTAAGTTTATTAGACGGGATCGGATCAGTAGTCCTTCTCCCAATTTTAACCGCCAACTGTTGCTTTCTCTTGAGTCTTACCGGAAACATTAATAACTCGTAGGAGTTGTATCTTGTAAAATCACGGTTAGCTAATATTTGTCTCTCTCTCATTCAAACAGAACATCCTTATCAAACGTGCAAGGGTCTATTTGCATCTTGGGTTGACTGATTTATGGAGAGACCTTGTAGATATTTTTCGAGTATGGTAAAATACGACTGGTATGCAAGAGTTTTCTTGTAATATTACAGACAGGTTTAACACAGTTTATTCATTAGGTTTTCGGTTTTTACATTTTGGAAGTATATTTTCCACGCTAGCTTTTGGTTATTTCAAAGTTCACTACCATGACTACCAAGGAATTAAATACAAGAATAACAGTCGAACGGGGAAAGATTGAGAAGTACGTGCGTGTGCGTGTGTGTGTGTGTGTTTATGTAATGGGGTGTTGTTCAAAATCAATTGCAAATCAAATGCAACTTTGCAAATTGTAACGCACACTTTCATTCGCTCACGGTATGCGCATTCAACAAAACGCACATCCAACAATGATTTTGATNGGTGTTTCACCAAGATTTGTCGCAGCGACAAGGAGTCATTTTCCGATAGTTCCCATAGCAACTGTCAGCGATAGTGCTTTTCATCCAATCACAATCAAGGAATTTGTCAGCGCTAACTAATTGTCCCTGCGACAAATCTTGATGAAACACCCCCCCCCCCCAGGATTGAGCAAAAAAGTGAGGGGCTGATTTAGAATTTAAAAACAAAACGTTTTGATTAGGATCCTTAATTTGTCCAAAATGCTTTTCATTCGAGAAAGTAGACGCAATAATATCCTGTAATTGAAACGTCAGCCGGGATTAGAAAGAAAATTCATTTATTTGAGCCAATATTTTCGTTTTCATAAAACCTGGAAAGCTCAAAATACATCGTACTTTTTCTCCTACAAGCCTTACATGAATAGACCCACTCAACAGGGGCATCACTTTAAAATTGAATGTAACACGGTTGATTAAGCGTTCACATTGGCGCGATAAAAAAGAGCGGGGTGTTTTCTTTCAGGTAATGAAATAATTGGTAATTGACACCGTAGATTAACACTTTGATTGGCCCCGTTCTACCTATTGGAATATTGAACGAGTCCCAAGAGAGATTTCCGACACTCGGGGTGCCTATAATGCGTTACTGATACGCCCATAACTTAGGGCTATGTATAAATCCAAGAATTATTTCTGGAATTAATGGCGACGAGGTTTATCTTAATCGTGTCGTTTGCGCGACCAGTGAAGTGTTCATCTACCTTTTTAAAGCAGGATAGCATCGGGTTATTTTTATCTTAGGTATCCATGTTGGTCACAAGGAGGAATATTTTGCCTTTATCTGTTATAAGAGTATCTTTATCCTATTTCCGAGAAAAATATTATTCAGCATCTGAAAACTCCTTCAAAGTAACCTTAAAATAGCCACATTTTGGCAGAATTATCTTATCTATCTATTTTATAGACCTATATTTAAGCAGGATGCCCTCACAACAGATTCATGTCATACAACAGCTTAAAAACATACATTCACACATACAGGCACATAAAAGTCCTCTCAGCTCTTAGTTAGCTGGTTTTTTAAATGGTTGGCGAATGCTTATAGACCGTAGAAAACGAGTGCGCACTTGATCTGCGCATTAACTGGTAAGTGCGCAACTGATCGGCACAACAACGATGCAGCCTCGATTCTATGGAACTCAGTCCCAAATTACCTGACAAATATTTCAGATTTAGATAAGTATAAGGCTATGCTTACGAAGTAATTATTTAACAAATAATTTGCATGTACATGAGCCCAGTGCACAATATCAAATGTACGTTGTTTTCTTGTTTTTTAAAGCAGATCTTTATTCTCCACTCTCCATTCTGTTATTTCTTTTTCTGCTGTGTAAGCGCATAGGCAGATAGGGACATGCTATAGCTATGTGTTATGCGCTATAAAAGAACGGAATATTATTATAATTATTAAAATTTCAAACCATGCGCGCAATCATTTATTACCGCCCGCGAGTCTCCATCCACTAATTTCGAAAACCCACTATTTTGTTAAATTTGTCTGTAATTTGTTCACATTTCCCCCATTGTTTGCTTAAAAATTGTTTTGGTTCTTATTCAATATTTTCTCTTCTAAAACTTGTTTAGTTACTACAGTTTCAGTGGATGGATGAACTATAATCTTTTTTAATCTCAAAAAGTAATGTGTCATTCAATACGAAAAAAAGAGAAGAAGAAAAGAAAAGAAAGACCGTGAAAAACCGTTAGGGTGCGAGTGATGCGCGTTATCGTATAAAAACAGGACCCGTCATTGACTTCTATTATACATTAGGAAAGGTTGATGAAGAGTATTTATTAACATCAGAACAGTGAATTTGAATTAAGAATGCTTTACTTAAGTATATAATATATCATCACTCATCGACAATATGAATGAATAGCAAAGAAATTACCATTGGCACCCCAACATCTCATTAATGTTGAAGTGAAAATGCCATTCTTTTTAAAGATGTTGAAAGGGCTCATTAGACCACATTGCACACGCACATCCCTTTTGATAATCCATTTTTTTTTTACCTTACAAAGCATGTTGTATTAAACATTTCTGAGAAAAATTGCACATTGCCCCACCCATTTCTCTTAATGATACCTATGCTAAAGACATTCAAGTTCAGCTCTCCACCTTCAGACTCATTCGAGTTACGCAGATTGTTATACCATATGATAACTGAAATGGCACACGATTGTGACATTAAGGAATATTTCAAGATATCAACAAGACCTTTAGGTGGTGATTAAGATTTGACAATAGTTGTTTTGGCCATAACTGGAAGTCAATCGTTATCATTTTCACTCAATGGCAAAAAATAGAAGTTCATATTCTTAATAGCTGCATTAGAAAACTGCTTTCGCTTTACGCATAACCCGGGGGGTGTTTCATCAAGATTTGTCGCAGTGACAAGAGTCATTTTCCGACAGTTCCCAAAGCAACTGTCAGCGATAGTGCTTTTCATCCAATCACAATCAAGGAATTTGTCAGCGCTGACTAATTGTCTCTGCGACAAATCTTGATGAAACGCCCCCGGGGATCATTTGAGATTTGCTAGTCCTCATGGTTCAAGCATTTGCAGTATGAAAACGATGGATCTTCATTTTTTTTAGTTGGTACAGAAAGGGAAACCTACCCCTAGAATAACTTTGCTGTTAGTTCGTCTATGTTGTGTTTTCACGAGGTGACGGTAGCCAAAGGATATTGTTGCATAAAGACAAAGAAATCACGACATAGCGCCCATTCAACGGGCATTATATCGAACAGCGTCTTAATTCTATAGAAGGACACGTTTCAATGGATTTGTAACTCATTTCGTGTAACAACACCCTCTGGCTCCCGTCACTTCGTGAAAACACGGACGAGTTGATGACAAAACTTAAAGTAAGATTAGTAAACCATAAAATTTTGAAGTAAAATGCAAAATATGTTGGAAAGCTTTCTAAGTCTAATTAATCTCATGATTTCCCGCTTGCTACTAATCTGCTGTGTATAGAATCAGTTAGATCAATAAGTTTTGTGAAATGACGTGACGTCATATCGGAACTCCTCGTTCATTATGTATACCAAAAATCACGAAAAAAATGAATGCACAATATTGCGCAAATCCTCACACCAAAGCATGCATTTCCATTGCTTTAATTACCAGACTAGTGGGTAAAGTTTTCCAATAATTCCATGATAAAACAATTAAATAAATATGAGAACGACTACAAATCGTATTTCAGTTTTACAACCTCAGTGAAACTGGATAGGGATCGACACCTACGTCACAAGTACGACTAATCCACACACAAACACGCCATGGGCAGCTGCCCCTAATGAGTGATTTGACACTGAGGTGCTGCCCATTATGGCTGTTTAAATGGTCATGATGGACTATACTCTTCTAACCACCACCCACACACCAAAGAGTGGATGAAGATGAAGATGATGATGATGATGGTTATGCCGTATGCCTTTTTAATTGCACGCTATACCCTAGGGACGAGGGCATTATAATTTTTTTTACTCCACAAAGGTGCATTAATTGACGTGGCAGGGAAACGGAAAAAATGTGTTTTGTTTCTCGGGAAACAGAAGGGTCAGATATGATGAATGAGGCGCTCGATTTATCTTCACCTAGAAATGCAAACTGTATGTCCTTCTAGGTATACACCTGTGCGATTAAGACTTTGCGACTTGTAATTTCCAGTTAGTGTCGGGGTTTTGCAGGGGAGTAAAGGCCGTCAAATTCGTCGAAAAAACATCCCACAAAGTCGGATTTACCGTTCACATGGTTCATTTTAACTTGTGTAGGCATAAAAGAAAGAGTTCTGATTTGATTTTATCTACAACAAAAGTTCTGGGGAAAAGATGACGATATCGATACATAAGATCTAAGACGCATCCTTTTTTTGTCGCTAATTTGGATTTAATCGTTAAATGACTTGTTACCATGGGATGTGGATATTTATTCCTGTAAAGTAAAAGGAAACTATAGATAAGATTGTACTAAAATCTGCAAAATACATATTTAAAAACGTTTTCGCCCCTATTCTGTTTTTTTTGGTACTTGAACAATCAAGAATAATAACTTTTCTACAAATAATAAGCACATCAATAGAGCATAAAATAACCAGAAAGAAAAAAAGAACACAAATAAAGAAAATGGGGAAGGGAGCCACAATCGGAACTAAGTGAGATTACCAGCTTGAGGGCGAGACTCTAGTGTTGAACTTTGTGTTCATTATAGCCATGGTATGCTCAGCATTATGATATTTGAAAGACTTTCCGTGATCATGAGTATTGTTAAGGGATATGATCGAACTTGTGACTAAGAAGTGGAAATAATTCTCTTAAATAAAAAGATCTTGAAAATATATCTTTTTAAAGTATGTGAATTCATAAATGTGAATTTATTACTGAAAAGTAATAGGAAACTACGATAAGCAGATAAGAATGTACTAGAAATCTGCGAAATACATATCTAAAAACGTTTTCATACATACATCTATTTTGTTCGACTGAAAAAAAAAATAATAAGCATATTTTTTTCTGCAACCAATTAGCACAGCATTAAAACATGAAAAAAAAACGGAAAAGAAGAAAAATATAGGAAATGGAGAAGGGAGCCAGAATAGGGACTAAGTAAGATCTCCAGCTTGAGGGCAAGACTCTTTATAGTGTTGAACTTTGCGTTCATTATAGCCATCGCATACCCAGCGTTAGGAAATTTGAAACACATTCCGTGATCATGATTAATGAAAAGGGATATGATCGAACTTGTGACTAAGAAGTGGAAATAATTCGCTAAAATAAAAAAATCTTGAAAATATGAACTAGCAATATGTTCACATCTACTTCTGATTGTAGTTTTTTTATAACACCAATCTGGAGCGAAGAATTTGAAGAAAAGTATATTGAGGAGAATCAAGGAGTTTTTGTATTAAGGATAATACGTCTTGACGTTATTTTCAACATCAAAATAATAATTTCAGTCCCATTATTATCCGCCATGTTTTGAACAAGAGACCCTCCTGTTGCAAGATTTCCACAATGGACAATAATGCTTTCACATGGAAGGGGGGGGGGGTGAACCCAAAGCCCCTTCCCCCTCCTTCCGGGACTTCTGAATATAAGGGGATATTCGACAATTTTTCTTTATCAATTGAATATGATCAATTTTCCCCGATGAATATAGGAATCATATCTTTGCATGATATGAAATAATGTTTTCACATCTACTTTAGATGACGTTGGGGTGTTTTCGATTTGGAGGATGGGGCCTTGTGGACGATTTTACATGAGTGCGCAACTAATGTATGCAATGAATGACGTCTTTATTGTGAACATCTGATTCAGTTGTGTATTCGTTCTTACGGTCCATAGGCCGTTGTCCACCAAAATCGAAACCACGCTACAAAGTGGCAATGATTTCTTTTATAAAGCATAATAGTTGGTATTTATACTAGTTGTGTTCTTAGACTAAGTAACGAATAATATGAACGAATGTTGCTAAGTCACTTAACCTACAAATGAAGTTGTCTTACTAACTGAAAATTAGGAAATTTTCTTTTTAGATGTAAGATATGAAGCAAGAAGTTGTAATATGGGATTGATTTCCAAATCATTTACAACCAGGATATGGACAAACCACAAAAAATATATAGTTCAAAATTGAATTAAATTTTAAGTATTCATGCCTGCTAGCATGAATTTATTGAAGTGATCATTATTCTATCAAGTCTTTCGTACAAACGGAATAAGCAAATCGAACAAACAAATATATTCGAGAACGAAGACACTCATGTATCCATCCAAGGTTTCCCGTTTATGCATCCATCGTGATCCGCCCAACGCATCGCATGGAATGTAATATTGATGTAATGATATCTATACCAAAATACAATCAGACATTATCAGCGTGCGCCAAAAGTAGAGTTAAGGATTGAAAAGTACCCCACCATAAAAGATAATAATCTGCTACAAAATAAATTGACACCATTTCAAAGATGATGATGATGATGATGATGAGTTGAAGTTTGCCGCGATATGAAATATACATCATGTGAAGATCGAGGTGTTGAATGTTCTATCATAAAATCAGACCGAGTGCAGTGTTTCACCAAGTTACGAAAGACTTTAAGAACGACTTTACGCACGACTGGTATCACTTCCTATGCCAAATGATCGATAATATCGTACGTATTAGACTTGTTAACGTACTCCAGTCTTTCTTAAAATCGCGCGTAACCTTAAAAACGATTTTGTGAAACTCTGCCTGAAATAAATTGCTAGTCCCTAAATCGTCCCTCAAACAACCCCTATTGCTTTCCGATTACCTCCAAACAAATGGTTTACTCAGATGTGAAGGCCACGCGATCATGAGGCTTTCAGTTATAAAACTCAAGTGGTATATACATGAAGATTCTCTGCTTTATTTGTTACACTCTAAGGAGGAGTTGTTCGAAAGTTGCAATTGATCACAAGTTGCAGTTGATAGGAATGCGTCAATCAAAATCATAATACAAAATAAGCGTATGTCGTGCGCAAATGAAAACGCCCGTTACTATTTGCAACTAATTTTCAGTCGATTTGCGATCAATTGCAATGTTTAAACAACACCCTCTAAATCTCTCTAAATCCTCTAAACCAATAAATATTTCAACCAATAAGCGTTAACCCTGCAGCCATCGAGTAGCGATCGATCTGTGTAGTCCTATTGGTAATAACAGAGAAATAGCCATCTCTTTCAACGTTTTCTTTATAGTTCTAAGCCAACACTTACCAATCGGAATACAATGGAATTGAAGAAAATACAATAGTTTGTGTAAGGATAATTAAGATCTAATACCCTGATGGTGCCTGAGTTGGACTTCTCATTTCATTCCATTGATATATACTTTGTTTTGAATTACTTGGCTCTATTACAGATAATCTTTCTACGCTTGGTTTTGCCCTATGTTGTTGTTGAGATTCAGGGGCGTTTATCAATCCTACTGGATTATCTACGCCCTAACTCGTATGCATGCATATTAAATGGATCCCACCCCTTACTGACAATTCACCAGTTCTACAATCAAAACCCACGCAATGTATCCATACCTCCACCTTCACGCCAACCAACTCCCCCACTCACGCTGAGAGCAGAAGGGACAAAGGCTTCGGGAAAAAAATAAACAACCTCTATTCAAGCTGAAAAAACCCAGCTTGTAGCTGAGTGCGGGCACAATTTCGTAATATTTTGTTTTTACCATGCATAAATAAAGTCATCCAACCAACCACCCAACCAAACATTTACAGTAGCTACAAGTAAACGAAATATATTTCCATCCTTCTCATTTTGTGGAAAATGTTGAACAAGAGTCGCACCTGGGACTTTCTCTTGTAATCATGAAGCTATTGTGAATGCTTGAATGAAATTATTAATTTTGTCCCAGTCCTTTGTTCCTTCTGCTCACAGTACTATCTTTGGAACTTCATCACCTTGAGTTTTCTCATTAGCTCCTCACAACATCATAATCCATGCCTTTGGCCGCCTTTACTTCATAATACATTCGTTTCAATGCCCAACATACGTAACTAAATCTAATCCCCTCGTTACAACATGTTCATTCACCTTCAAACCTTGGAGGAGCGACGGACAAAACAAGAAAACGAGCTGATGCTATCTTATCTGCAATATTCCTAGATTTAGTCGTTCCTAAAAGCCGACTCACACCTTTGCGTTTTTAGGCTGCGTCGGTAGAGCGTTTTTTTAAATGAAAAAAAATGTTCCCTTTATGCACAAATACGTAGGTCATACGGTGGAGCGACGCTAGGCGTACGATCCTTGAGCACAAGCCGAGCATCAGTCCACCGTCTAATCAGCGCACACTGTGCCTTCATAAAAAAAAAACACTATAGACCGACGCAGGATAAAACACAAAGGTGTGAGTCGGCCATAATCACAGCCCAGAGCTGAGAATAACTTCGAAATCTGCGAACCGATGGTTTTACGATTGGCTTACTTATTCAGATTGTTTTGTGCTATATATACACTCATCGTCATGATCATGGACACTAGGCTTGTACGACCTTGGTATTTTTCTCGCCGAGTAGTAATCTTTGAAGCCCAAATCACCCTCATGGCATGTTGTATAAATTATAAAGTAAGAGGCTAGAATAAATAATGAATTTGCACATGTTGGTACAATATTAACAGCCCAAAGCCAGATCGAAATTCCAGGATGCATTTTACGCCCCCAAAATGTAATGGTTCTGCTGGTCTCCATTGGACTCAAGAGCAGAACGTTGAACGTACGTTTTCACCAGGTTTTTTATCTTGTTGTTGACTAAAGACATTTTGTTCAGTTCAGATCCTGCCTGGGGAGGGTGCCCGGTCATAAGCATCTAAAGCTTTGTAGCCTTTCGAAAATGAGCTATATAGATTAAAGTATTATTATTAAAATTGTATCGTTTTCATTATCATTGTTATTATTATTATTATTATTATTATTATTAGTAGTAGTAGTAGTAGTAGTAGTAGTAGTAGCAGTAGTAGTAGTAGTAGTAGTAGTAGTAGTAGTAGTAGCAGTAGTAGTAGTAGTAGTAGTAGTAGTAGTAGTAGTAGTAGTAGCAGTAGTAGTAGTAGTAGTAGTAGTAGTAGTAGTAGTAGTAGTATAGCATCATTATTAGTATTGTTATCATTATTCTTCTTCTTCTTATTATTATTAGTATTGCTATCATCATTATTACAAGTATTTTGGTATAATTGTACATCTAAAAACGTTTGCTTAATAATTATACAAGGCCCCCTACAAAAATCTTTCTCCAGCACATTGGCAAAAGCTGTTTAATCGAAGTCGCCCACTAAAGAGCAAATGCATAAATTTAGGCAACTTTGTATCTGGTATATGCAAATACATGGCAACTAATCCTAAGGGTAAGAATGGGGCGTGACCTTTTAAGACGTTACATCTATTTTGTGCATTCCCATATGCATGTATTTGTGTTTGTGTGTGTGTGCGTGAAAGGGATAATATTTGAGGGATAAAGGTTCCTAAATGCCACTTCCATGTAGGTGAAAAGGTGAAAGATATCACATTTCATGCGATGCGTTGTGAAGTTTCATGACGGATGCATATAACGAGAAACCTTGGAGGAGTATTACGAGTGTCTTTGCTCTGGAAAATATTGTTTGTTCTGGAAAATCAGCATTGTCTTGAAAATATCATCGACATTGTCAAATTCAAGGATATTTACGGATAATGCAGTGATATTTGAAAGCATTTAAATGCAATTACGATGCCGATGCATTAGAAAATGCACTTTTCTCCGATGACTGGCATTTAAGAGCACGTTATTCTAACTTCTAACCTCCTTCACAAAATGAATAATTAATATTATTATTACTATTTCTATAATTTATATCATGATCATCATTCATATTTATCATCGTTATAATTATTATTACTTATATTGAGAAATTTTCACAGTATGTATGCATGTTTATTGTACACAGGGCGTGCTTGAAAAGCAGTTTTTACAACTGATTGCACGTACTCTAATAAAAAAGACTATAATAAATACATAATAAATAAGTAAATAAACAGAATATACTCAAAATTACATAAATTTGATCATAAGAATTACTAGTAAATGTTAAGATTTATACAGCGCACGACGCAAGAATTGATACGTTAAGGCCACCGCACACTATACAACTTTTAGTCTTAAGACCTTAAGACTAATTTTGCAGATATTGAAACAAGCTGTAATAAGTCATCTTACGAAGAAGTAGTTGATACTTAATATTTCATAAAGTTTCAAGTATCAAGTATCTTGTCATGAGAGGGCATATTACAGCGTGTTTCAACATTTGCAAAATTGGCCTTAAGGTCTTAAATCTAAAAGTCGTGTAGTGTGCGGTGGCCTTTACACAAATCTTTAAGGTGGTAATCTTTTGTCCTCGAATAATGCCTTACTATGTCGACACTTGAAAAAGGGTTTGAAGCTGTCATCGAAACACTTACAATTACCAAAAGGTCGAGAGATTTACGGATATAAGGTAGTTGATTATACATGTATATTCAATAGATGCTGCTTACACTGTGGAAGTTGCGAAGTGGAGTACGTGATAGAAATATAATTATCAAGATTTTCTGCCGCCATATCGGGATAGAGTCGGTGTCTAACTTCGCAATGTCTGTCTGAAAAATTGTATTTGATATGACAATACACGATTTATTTCTTCCGATCAAATTAAACTCCACTCATTACTTGTAGCACCATAAAAGCAATTTGTTTGATTGCCTTCTAAATGTGAATATATTCAATCGCCTAGATTCCCTTGGGAGTCATTATGCCCCGATTCATTAGAATGCTCATTCCACGATGAAGAGGATACGATTATTATTAGCCGTGTGGTGGGACTTGAATTTTGAGAAGGGAAGACGGGAGGGGGAAGGAG
>BQKZ01001132.1:62274-73907 GCA_036244855.1 Temnopleurus reevesii | reverse complement strand
GATGTTCAAAATTAACTGCAAATCAACTGCAACTTTGAAAAATTGTAATGCACATTTCCATTCGCGCATGATATGCGCATTTGACAAGACGCGTGTAAAACAATTACTTTGATTTGCACGTTCCGATCAACTGCAACTTGTGATCAATTGCAACTTTTGAACAACACCCCCAAAGTAAGTGATTTAAGCATCAGGTGGCAATCTCATGCGGCACATCATTATTCAAATCATAAATTCTGATTTTTGTCATAATTTGTTTTTACCTTACACCTGAGATGAATACTTAAAATGTGTTCTTCCTCTTCTTCCTCTTTTTTTTTTTTTTTTTAGCAATTTAGACTTTGCGTATGATTTCGTCAATAGGGATACATGTATAAGCAAGAAATGAATGAATGGATGTGTGTGTGTTATTCGGTATGTACGTGTGTGTTTAGTTACATATTGTATATAATCTCTATTTAATATGTAGGCGGAGAGTTGCGACTAATATGTTAGAATGGAAAATACAATTTAATCACAGTTGGTTTATTCTACTACGATAAAGTCGTATTTTTCTTCTTCCATTACAAGTTCTTCTTCTTTTCTTTTCTCTTGTTTACTTGAAAATAGGTAAAGATAATGGTGATTCAGGATGGACGAGGGAGGCAAGCAAATCATTCTACCTTCCTATTCAATGCCTCTTCATGCATCGTTGCTCGTCCCATCTATCTTTCAATTATCAATCTGCATTATGAGCTACCGTTCGAATACACGATATTATCAACTTCTTTCGAATGTTGTGCCATTCCTATACGTGAATCGAATAAAGATGGTTTTGAGCTTAATAATTGCAAATATCAGCTCATCAAGCTAATCTTGAATAATGTATTCTTATTTCAAGATGATAAACATGGTGATGGCAAATCGTAAGCACAAATCAAGATTTGGATAATTGTAAGAGAAACAGGTCAGAAAATGAATACTTATTACGAAGGGGTAAGTCCCTACCTTGCCCCTATTTCTCACGAATACATTGCAATTTGTGGAATACATTAACAAATGATGGTTTAATAAAAACAGACTTGTTCGTGCAATATCGGCTTTGACTAAGCTTTTGGATGTTGGCGTATTTTTCAATGAAACTCATGAAAATAATGAAAGTCATGAAAACATAATGAGGGTGGAGTACCTTAGCCTAAAGGTCTTTTACTTGAAAGAAGGCTGGGGATTATGTGTTCTTGCGCATATTTACATAATTTAGCACGCCTTATGTATTAGGAGACTAATAAAGTCAGATGTCATCCACTCGATTTGCAAATGGGGTATGTAAGCCAGCAAATGAGAATCGATCTTAAGAACGTTGGGCATCTGGAACGTGGAGGCGCCGTGGTGTAGTGGTCATGACTCTTGCCTTTCAACCAGTGGTTCGTAGGTTCGAGTCCCAACCATGGCGTTAATTTCCTTCAGCAAGAAATTCATCCACATTGTGCTGCACTCAACCCAGGTGAGGTGAATGGGTACCTGGTAGGAATATTTATTCCTTGAAACGCCAAGTGCGCTAATGAAATGGCTGCCGGGATAAAGCCAGGGTAATAATGCTGCAATTGTAGAGCGCTTAGAGAATTCTTCATAAAGAGTTGATAAGCGCTATATAAAAGTCATTCATTTTTAATAACCTTTACCTCTTTCCCCGATTAAAAGCCGATTTTTCTGTTATCGTAATACACTCAAAGTAAGACAATAGGTACACAAAGAGCCGATTGATTTCGTAATCCCCTCCAAAACTGATTCATTGAGCCGCAAAATGTCCATTAACGTCTGATTTTCCCTTTCGTTTTAATTAAAATTGAACAAAAGCCGTCACTTCCTCCGCAATTAATACATCAGACAAGAAATTCGATCCACGATTGTGTCGGGAACACCTATCAGAATTCCTGCAAATAATCGAAACCGCACGTATTAGGTTCTCTCTGAGGTTTTGTGGCTGGTGTTGGATGATGAGAGGGGTAAAACTGATGCGATCCGGTGGATGCGGTTTTTAACAATTATCGGCTTTACATCTAACTCATGTGGACGGTACCTTAACCTCTCTGAAATCTACACCACCAAACTTCTTATATTTCAGCGCGTCCCGGCATTAAATGGTATCATACAACCAGTATCCATGACATCCAAATAGAGACGTAAGTAGAGTATTTCTTCAAGTCATATTTCCCCTCATATTGATTTCAAAGAGGGGATCATGACTTTGGTTTTATGAATGTGGTGTTTCATAAAGCGGAATTCGAAGATTACTTCGTCTTAGTAATTGGAAGCCTTCTTCCTTTGGTGAATGGGGAGAGTCCTAAATATTCTAAGCAGTTGGCCATCTTGAAAACACGTACAAATACACAAACATATGTTATTGATTAAAAAAAAAGGTATAAGAATATAATTGACTGTATGAACATGGATGATAATGAAGTTAGGGAGGGTTACACATGTTTGTACGATTCCCCATGTAATATTTCACATTTGTTTAACTGTAAAACTTGAGTGGGAATATTGATTTATATTGATTGTCAGACTTTCATTTTAATCCAGTTCATATAAACTACAAAAGAAACTAATGCGGTAAAATCAATTTTGTCCATCGTATAACTCTTCACCAGTATTTTTTTTGTTTAGTTTTTAAAGTTGAAATACTATTCTGTGTTAATTGTGACTAATTCAGTCTTAACAAGTAGAACACCACTCAACCTTTTCGAAGTGTTCGCAAGTGGTCGGTCATTTTCATGAGTGGACTCCTTTATAGTTTACTCTCAAATATGAATGATGGTTTCGTGAGAAACTATCGAAACATGTTTATTCAGAACAAAAGAGTGGCGTTCATTCAACAAGGCACGTCCAGAAGGATGTATGCACTTAAAGGCAAACTCACACCTTTACGTTATTTAGCCTGCGTCCGTGTATTAGAAAATTAAAAACGCTCCCTGGACGCACAGCGTACGTAGATCAGACGGAGGACTCACGTTCGCCTTGCGCTAAAGGAGCGTACGCCGAGCATCGGTCCAGCTTATGACCTGCGTCTCTGTGCATCCAGGGAGCGTTTTAATTTACAAATGCGCTGGGCAGACGCAGGCTAAAACGCAAAGTGTCAGTTGGTCTTTAAAGACACGACTTGACTTATGAGTGTGTGCGTAGCAGTGTGGGTGGGCGAGATAAAGCGTGCGTGTCTGTCAAAATTCGAGTGTCAGAGCGAGAAATTGAATGGACCTGTAACGATTCACGTGTTGTATGTCGGTTAATTGAATCTCGCATCATGGGAGATGCTACCCGCTCTCCCTGGCAAGATGGTTATATCCCAGTCACACTGTTGAAGTGTCTCAGAGCTTTGGCTGTTGGTTTAGGTACGATTAAATCATTTGACTTAAAGCATGTTAAAGAGAAAGCTCAATTGCACCGCAGCATTTATAGTCGACGTCTAGCCAGAACAGAGTTTCACCGAGATAAAAAAAAAAATAAGAACAAATTGAAGAACGACTGGTATGTTGTTGCGCGCTATGTGATTCATGCTAATATGCGTATTCAGTCACATCATCCGTATTAGGGACCTTTAGCATAGAAGACGGTAGGGCTGATCACAACGTTAGCTGTAAGGTCCGTTCCAGAAGGGTGCACCAACACAACGCTATTTCTTGAATGAACCTTCGAGTTAACGTTGTGATTGCCACTCCAGTCTTGTTAGCAGTTCTCAACCTTAGCGGCCCGCTAGATTATCCCGCGCTTGAGAAATAACGTTGTGATTGGCCATACCGTCGTCATGCTAAAGGTCCGTATTTTCACGAAGTGACGGAAGCCGGAGGGTATTGTTACACTGAATGAGTTACAAATCCATTGAACTTGTCCTTTTATTGTTCGACAGGATGCCCGTTGAATTGGTGCTATGTCGGAATTTCCTTGTCTTCATGCAACAATACCCCAGTCACATCGTCCGTATTTTCACGAAGTGACGGAAGCCAGAGGGTATTGTTACATGGAATGAGTTACAAATCCATTGAAATGTGTCCTTCTATAGAATAAACACATTGTTCGATAGGATACCCGTTGAATTGGTGCTATGTCGGAATTTATTTGTCTTAATGCAACAATACACTTTGGCTCCCGTCACTTCGTGAAAACACGAACCATTATCAAAGTGTCTCAGAGCATTGGCTGTTGGTTATGGTACGATTAAACCATTTGATTTAAAGGAAAGTTTCAATCACAGCTTTGCTTTTATAGCCAATGTCTGCCAATCTTCTTTGTTATCTTGGTGAAACACATCCCTGGGTTCTTAAAATGTTGAAAGATGGTTCGTGAACCCAGAATTATGGAGGAAAGACGCATAACCAATGTTGTAGGAGTTTGATTGGCGCTCGACGTTTGCGTGTCTTAGCGTCAGATCTGCGTCCTTTCGACACATTTCTGTATTCAAAGAGAGTGTTTTAAATTTTATGAACGCTTTGCAGACGTTGGCTTTAAACTCAAATGTGTGATTGAGCCTTAAAGCTTGTGTTCTGCTCAGAGGTGTGACGAAGTACTATACCATTATACGCTTCAAAACAAGAAACATTTATTATCTTCGCCGACTCCCAAGTCGACCATCTTTGATAAAATGGCGTCTCGAAAATAGCTGGAATGACCTGTTGACCGTAGACAACTGCAACCCCTATGGGCATTTGACAGTGAATATCAGGAAAATGGGGTAAGTTATTGTGATGTTCTGGTCGACAGCCCATTTAAATCATTCCAGCAAAACCTAACATTATGAGAAAAATGCTGACTTCTTCTACCTTACTCTTCTAAATAATATTATAACAAAGAAAACACAACTTTTTAATAAGAACATGTTTCGAAGTTCTTTTGGAAGTATAACTTTCTCTTCTACTAAAACTATTACTACTTCTACTGCTGCTACTACTACTACTGCTACTACTACTACTACTACTACTACTACTAATTTTACTGCTGCTACTACCTACTACTACTACTACTACTTCTACTACCTATACTTTTATTACTGCTACTATTACTACTACTACTACAACTACTACTTAAATCATCGACGCAGGGGTGAAAAGCTAAATCAATTAAGATAATAATAATGTTGATAATGATCCTAATAGTATAGCCAAAGTACAAATATTAGAAACAATAATACAACGATAATTGGGAAGATGATAAGAAAAAAACTATCAGTGACACTGAAACTAAAACCATACAAATCATGTTTCTTTGTTCAGCACAATTTTACAGTGCTTCACGATTTTCTCGATAACAACGTCTCTTTTCTTTCTTCTTTCTTATTTTTTTTGTAAACTATTTAACAAGTAGTGTGTGCTGATTTTGCTTAAGGCTCATATGGAAAATCCGATTATTCTTTTGCTTATCGGGACTGCAGAAAATCCGTCTCAGTAGTTAATTACACACAAAAAAAAAGAAAAAGGAATTGAATAAAATGAATTGTACCTGCCAGAAGATATGAAAAAGCAGGTGCAGGCAAAGATTGCCACCTTTAGAATCGCAGTATAGTCGCTAGGTCTCGACTCCCAGGTAAATAATTTTCAACCTTAAGGCTGACTCACACCTTTTGCGTTTTTAGCCTGCGTCGTTTCCCGGACGCAGGTCATACGGAGGACTGACGGTGGGCGTACGCTCCTTAAGCGCAAGTCGAGCGTCCGTCTACCGTCTGATCCGCGTATGCTGTGCGTCCAGGGAGCGTTTTAATTTCTAAAAACGCTAGGCTGACGCAGATTAAAATACGCAAAGGTGTGAGTCGGTCTTTGTATCCAGGTTCTCTCGCCCTACAAAATCATTACCTTAAATCAGTTAAGGCAGTTTTGTAGGTCGCGGGGGGACCTTTCACACATAGAGGTAACGCAACAATGATAAACATGGTACTGATGATGGTACATACACAGTCTTATCTTTGTGCTAACACGGTTAGGACCTAATGGAATAAGCAAGGTGGCAACACGGAAATTCACAAAACAAGGACCATCACAGTAACAATGGAAGGAAGTATAAACAAGAAGCTAATTGGCATGAATGGGCTTTTAACAGGTATCTGCAAAGACTGAAGTTACACGTACTAAACAGTTATTGACGAGCTGCGAAGCAAGAACCTTGTCACGCTTATCAACAGTGGATGGAACATCCAAGAGAGAGAGAATAGAGAGAGAGAAAGGAAGAAAAGGAGAAAGAAAGGGATGAAGTATCAGTTTTATTCCTTAATTTAGGGTCATTGCATACATCGGGTTATCAAGAAAACATATGCAGTGGACAATTCTCGCAGGTGTTGGCTTTTAGGTTATGGCAGGTAAATTGTTAGAAATCCAGAATATCAAATCATTTCAATTGAATTAAATTGATGAAAAAGAAAAAAATATCTTCCACTAGTTTCAAACACCTCGAAATCCTTTCATAAACATCATGGCCTTATACAAGTAAAACATGTCAAACGATTTGAATCTCAGGTCTTTAAAGCACTTTGTAAACCACTGTTTGTTCTTGCTATAACCACTATGAGTGTAACAAAGTCCAACGTGTGCAAATTTAATAATTTTCACAGAATTTCGTATGCCTCATGTGAATAAATGGGGAATTCTGAAAAAACTACCAATTTGACCATGTCTTGACGGTCTGATGTTAATACAAATTCTAAGCGTTTATTACCCTGGTGACTTTAAGACCGAATTGTTCTATAACTGGCGGCTATACAGCCTCGCCATTCACGCTTTCAAATTCGATTTGGAAAATTGCCCTAACAATTATTTGGGTGCAGACTGAAATGGTAATTTTGTCCCCATTCATTCCCTTTTCTCTCTCGTTCTCATGGAGCCATGCATAATTTGGTTATTCATTGTAGTTTGTGTCAATGAACTTGCTGTCAATGTTGATATGCAATGGTAGTTATATTTAATGTATTTGTTGTTATAGTTGTCCCTTTGAATGAATATCCATATTAATGTATTAGCCATTCACAGACTTTCATTAGACACCTATATTAATTTTTTAAAATCTTAAAATGTCGTCAGACAATATAGAAAAAAACTTAAGATAAACGGTAATGAACATGAAAATTTGATTTAAACTTGAATTTTAAGAAAATGATCTTTGTCGTTTCCCATCTGCACATTCATTATAAATTAAAAAATAATTCATTCACTTACACGAGCATAAGAGCAGCATTAATACATTTAATTAAAAGAAGTATAACGCCGAAATATATGATAGAAGTATTGGTAACTGGCCAATATTAAATATGGAAAGCAGAGCGTTTTTTAAAGTGAGGGAGGCAGCTTTGTATCACTCTCATAATAGGCTTCAACAAAAATTGAGGATGCAGCCCCCCCCCCCATCCCCCCTCCCTCCCCGACCAGAGCCAATCCCTCCCAGCTCACCAAACTTTGTAAACGCTGTCTCTTATACACATCTAGATGTGTATAAGAGACAGCCCCAACCCCGACCAGAGCCAAGCCCTCCCAGCCCACCAGTCTTTGGAAACGTATATGCTTTCAAAAGAATAATTCAGCCCTGTCTAATGTTTTGGATACCAAATGCTGCATCATTGTTGTATTTTAACTTCGACCTATTAATTGTGTGAAAAGAAAAAAAATCGCGGTTGCTTTGAAGATGGAATATTCATTTATTATCTTCGGATCAAAGGTGCCAACGATCGCAGTCATCTCCCACCAATCCACCTGCTAAATGCCACACCCTTAATGCCACGAGCCTTAGCTCTCCTCAAACGGGCGACCGACTGAAAATCACATGGAGTGTTCCGCTATCCACCAACGTTTACCCCCAAAGTTCACGGTCGGTTATACCAAACCAAGGCGACATTTATCAAAGGAAACTCGACCCTTAAGCTAAAGTAGCTCTCTCAAACGGCGTAATGCATCTCATATCATCACCGTTTTGCTCCGTCTGGTAATGATACTCTAAGTTCGTCGGATGAGACGGGAAGATAACACCAGCGGATCACAGCTATTTGACGACTCCTACGGATCATTTCTATTTCAGGCTTTGACACGGGCTCTGGATTTCTGGCTTCGTTTTCTTTACGCCTCTTAGTAACCTAAGTACGTCTGCTATTATCAAGTGGATCTCAGTTCGATCCTGTTAAGCACCGTCACCGATTACCGTTTGGAGCATTAAACTTTGTGTCTTTGAATGAATGAACCAATGTGTTAACGATAGTGCCAAAATCATTTCCATTTCTTATGCGTTATGGTGAATGAGCGTGATTTTCTCACATATTAAATAAATACTCCTTTCAAGAGAGAAAGAGGGAGAGGTTGAATTTGATTTTACGACGTGTATCATTCACGGCTCCGTTGAAAAAACAGCAAGAGCTGAACTAGGTTCTTAACCATTTTTAGATAAATGTATAAAATCAAATCAAATTAAATTTGATCATTTACAACCGACGAAGATACTTTTCAAGTTCGTCGTCGTAACAGAGATTAAAAGAATACATTGAGTAGCATCAATACTGCAAATAAAACATCTCATCGACAATATAGTTTATAAAGGTTTCGAGTTAGTTCGTTGCGAGAGAATGAAAAAAAAGAAGAAAAGTATTCGTTTTGTTACACAACCGCAAATTATGACGCCTTCGTGGGTTTTGAAAATGTACACCAGAGAAATACTTTGTATTTTAGATAAAAGAAGTGACTCGAAGCTATCACTGACCCCAGCCCACTAATCCGCCGGATTACCATGGGGAGAGTTCTTGCCAAAGCCCCCATCACACATATACGCTTACACTAAGATTCTTCTTGTTTGCGCAAAGCAGAAATAAGGGAAAATGCACTCATGTTACGACTTAACTTGTCATGTGTAATTGGCTCATAATCCTTGGCCTTCCCATTCAATTCTTCACTATACGTAACCATAGTGCAATCTCCGTACTGTAGAAGGATGAAGTATAAAATGTTTGCGAAGGTTGCACATGCGCCTTTATCATTGCGCTCTGTAATACTGGTTACACTAATAATATGCATTTCATTGTATTGACCGCGGAACGTTTTGAAAAGTGGTGGAGTGGGTGTTTGTGTACGGAAGTTGTATATGGACCTTTATTATCATAAAACATGAATTTTGCTCTTGATTATAGTTACATGAATTTGAATCAAATAACTCATTTTACCAACTATAACCGCGGAACGCTTTGAAAAGTGTGAGTATGCGTGTGTGGATGTATGTGAGCGTGTGTATGCATATGTGTGTGTGAGAGTGGGGAGTGTTAATTCGCAATGTTCACAATCGCATAAGCTAACACGCAGTAGAAAAATAAAAAGGAACATTATCAGGGGCTGTAACTCCAAGGCCCCTGACTATTTTCACATCTACCGAAGATATCAGGTAGGATGACGAACTCTGTGCTTCGTCAGACCCCCTCGTCCTCCTCTTATGCTGCATTACTTTAACTTGAAGTATTAGCTCAATCAGAATGGCTAGAATAACCGAGATTTGTCATCTTTGATAATTTCATTTACAAATTAATGCTAAATGTATGTCCACATCTACTTTAGACGAACATTTGTAAATATCGAAATAGTTTTTATTCTGATTTTCTCAAATGAAATAATTACGTGTCTGATATTTCTAAGCTTAATTTGTACCGTATTCAAGGTCCGGTATGCCTAATTGTGATGTAGGGCNAGGGCCCCCCCCCCCCCCCCCCCAAAAAAAAAACAAATATGATTAAAAAGTGACGACGGTCATTCTTTGTATTGGATATCAAAGGATTACACAAAAGTTTAGGAATCAATGGAAAGCGCATCAAAAGCTAAATCCACTCAATCTTAAGAAATAATCACTAGTTGAAGTGTTAACTTAGCTGTATTTAACATTTAGTATATCCATATCTACTGTAGATAATACATGGGAAGAGGCAATGTTTCATCATTAGACGCCTTAAATTGTATAAGGTTTACTGCTTGAACTGACAAGTTTTAGCTCGATTACGATAACCAAAATAACCAAGCTATTTCCTCTGGATCATTTATTTACGAATTGATACTGGATGTATGTCCACATCTATATTAGACGAACATTGGTAAACAGGGGAAAAGGCTTTTATGCTAAATGTATTTCTCAAATGAAGGAAAAGAATGTTCAATGATTATTCTTTAATTTAAGATGTATCGTAGCCATGTCGTCCAGTCATAAAGCCGAATTACCAATCGGCGCCCACCCCTAAAAAGAAGAACATTGCAGATTAGAGAGGTAGCCGTGATACTGATCTGTATTGCATACGAAGAAATCGCGCCAAAGTTGTTGACAAATAAAGACAATGGTCACCCACTTGGCATAAGTGTATGGGGGGAGGGGCTTCGGGTAGACGGAGTGGAAGTATAAATTAAAAAAAAAAATGCTCTGATGAGGGATGCAAAGCTTCTTAAAGATTTTCTTCTTTTTAGAGAGGGGTGTTCCTTGCATGGCCGTCGTACAAAGGGGTAACAGATACCCGAAAGTAGTTGTGAAATCCCTGATAAACCAGTGCTCTCTTTTACCACACTGGCTACTGAAACTGTGAAAACCCTGTTAAAAGTCTATTGAAATCACATACCCCAGTAGTCATGGGGTTAATAGATCTTGGATCGGTTCTTGATACCAGTAAAACAACAAACACAGCATACTCGTAAGTTTCATATTACCTCAGCGAGGCAATGATATATTGTTTCATTTCCACAGAATTTTACTCTCATGTTTGTATGCTTAGGTATAGAATAAACCTTCGTCAAAAATGCATTTTTGCCAAGGGCGCGTATATGTAGCACTTCCTAAGTACTTGTACTATTTTTGCACTTATCCGTTTCCGTAATGAAAATATATACGCATCGGCCTATGAAGTCCTAATACTTTAAAAGCGCGAAATATCTCAAATTTCATACTTCGATGTTTATAGCAAATTTAGATGTGGAAAACAAGCAAAATAACCCGAGGCATAGGATATAACAACAGCAAAGGGAATGTATAAAATTGATATTTCCTCCTTACTGCGTAAAGTTATGCGTGAATTATAGCTTGTGTGTCTTAATTGTGGGTGTAAGCTTCCATGCATACGCGTGTATATTTTTTGTGGGAGAAATAGAGAGGCACTAAAAGTACAGTCCTTTTGTAGCATTTTATGCACAAAGACTTTAAAATGTATTCATAGTAACGCAAGAACATGACCCTTTTTAGGGTTGAAATTGAAATTGATTTATTAAACTTCATTGACATAAAAAATCAATATTCTGTTCACATAAAGGAAAATACATAAATGCCATTTTGTCAATACGGGTTTTAGCACCATTCATATACATGATATTGTCTTTATTAAAACTTTCGAATTTCAGTCAATACTAAACTTACGTTTTCTAATGTTTGGCTAAATCAGGATTTTTTTTTTCATATTATTAACGATTCACTTTAAGTTATTGGTCTTTTCTATTGCAATATTATTTTGTGATTGTCCCCAATGCTGCCGGTGATACTTTTGAAATATTTTATGACCATTTCTGCCACATGAAATAAAAGAGATATTGCGGGAAATCAATTGATGCTAAACTCTGTTCGGGTGGTACAAAATTGTAAATCGTGGAGACAAAGAATGTCCGATATACCCCCCCCCCGTTTCT
>BQKZ01001132.1:43343-61595 GCA_036244855.1 Temnopleurus reevesii | reverse complement strand
CCCCCCCCCCCTTCCAAAAAAAAAACTTCTCCCCCCCCCCCCCCCCCCCCCAGATAGAGGAGCCTGGAATATTGTGTGAGGCTTCAGAGGGGAAAATCCTTATACTTGTATTCGCCTAAGAAGGTGGCTGAAATTCTGATGGAAAACAAATATCAAAATTCCTGCTCGTATAACACCAGAGAAACCACAGAGACGCTGTTTAGAAGGGATGAATTTCCTCTGTACTGAAGGAGGAAATAGATGCTATATTGAGTCACGGAACCACACAGCTTTCTCCATTGTTATACAACTTCCCGTAAATTGCTTAAATGTTGTTTTAGGATCAATAACATTTTTACACAAATTGGGTTTTCTCTCAGCGTCGAGGATATTTCCTTGTATTTACAATACGTTGTATACGTACGGTATTAGGAATGTACTCTGCGAGATTAAGAATGAATGATTTTCTTAATTTTGTTTTGCATTCTGTCCTATAAAAAAACAAACAAACTTGTCATGATACTATAAATATAAGGTACACGTTCTAATCTTGTTGTTAACTATACATTCATAGCGGGAGCAAAAATCCTTTTCCCCTTACTCTTCAAATATAACAAGAAATATCAATGGCAACGTCGACATGTGAACTAAGAAAATGGCGCAGCGAATCATCTGCTTGTAAGCGTTACCTCCCATGCCTTTCAGTAACAAGATGTAATGCATATCAACCACTTTAGAAAACTTCATTTGCACACATTACGGTTATGCTGAGAACTTGTTGTGTACTTCAGATATGCCAAAATAATGACCTCTATAATATGAAGTATTTTGGTCGAATGTAGTCCAGAATATTTAATTCAAATAAAAATCTATTCTATCATAATTCATCTTGACATCAACGGTATCGCGATATTACGGTACCACACACACACACACAAAACATTGTAAGAGCAGTACGCACTTCAATACACTGCCACACCACGCGGAATAGGCACTGAGAGAGACTTTTGCGCTATTGGTCAACGAGGGGTTAACGGCTGTTTTGAATTTTGAACGCACGGTCCATTAGTTCGAGGCCCGAATCGAAGAATTGTTATTGGAATAACTATAAATGCGCCTATCATGACCAATCTTTGTGCTTAATTGATTGGTGATAAGTTCTAACATTTAGTACTCTTCAACATAACACAACAATCTTGGAAAGTCAAATTTTAGGTGATAAGTTCTAACATTTAGTACTCTTCAACATAATACACCAATCTTGGAAAGTAAAATCTTAGGCTGCAAAAGAAGTATTCTACCTTTAAATCTAAATATCTAAAGCAGAACCACAATGAAGTATTAATCATTCGTGGTCTGTATTTCCTTGAATCGCCTAAATCCGTCAGTAGCATATATAATCAAGAATCTTTGATACGTTATTGTCTATTGGGGGTGTTTGATTCCCGTATAATTCAATGATGGATGTGTCAGCTTTGTGGATAGGGTAAGATAATGTATATAACTCAAGAGGATCAATTCAATTCTGCAGGTCTGCAAATCTTTGAATACGTAATGTCGCCTGTCTAGCAAAACCGGAGCTGAAAACGCCTGCAAGAAGAAACACAAATTCGGTTTCCATTTCACCAATAAGAGTAAAGTTCCCGCTGAGATGGTAAGCTTTCAGTGCACTGCTAGGGGAGCTCCCGAATTGGGCAAGTTGGTTGTTATGCTAATCTTCCTATAAGTGTTATATTTCCGATCATATTCGTTATTACGTACAAAGTCTGAACCAGTAGTATTGGTCTAAATCCCTTTATTCGACAGTATTACTTCCATCAACCTCAAATGCCACGCGTGTGACGTCACCCATGAATAATTTGGTGAAAATTGAAGAACTGGTCACGGCCGTTTGTAAGCTTAACGAAGAAACATACAATAAAATTTTAACCTTGTAAACTTGTAATTGTAAACCTTTTACGGTGAAGAATAAATATCTTTGAGGGATATAAACCAGCTATGTACGACGCACACGAGGGTATATACTTTCTCCCGGAGAACGGGAGATTTTGTGGTTTGGCCATGTTGGGCCAACGTAAAAGATCTGTAATATATCGCGCCATGCATGGGGATTAATGGTTTAAGGCCGCTCTCAAGCCAAAAGGACATTACGATGGGAGATTGGTGTCACGTGGGCCCTGTAACACAAAGATTTCCAATCAATCCTACGATTGATAACAATCGTAAATCTATTGGAAATCATGTAGTAAAATTTACGATTGATCGCTAAATTGATTGTATCTCTTTTATGTTACGGGTCCCTGGAGAGGAGAATTTTGCGACTGTTCAGACATGAACTAAGCCTGCATGGGATGCCCCGGTCACCCGGGGGGGGGGGGTGGTGTGAACAGGATGTTAGTCGCCATTTATGACATTCGACTCGCCCATGGGCCCAGAACTTTGTTGCACCCATCTCAGTAATAGCCAACTATGGAAAAAATAACCAGAGGCATACAGCACATATCTTACTGCAACGTTCCGTTGCTTATCTTGCCGTAGCGGTCCATTCGGGAAGAAATTGAGGGAGGGAGGGGGGGGGGGATGAATCATCGTCCTAGACTACTCAAACTTGAAGTGCTTTCGATTTTATAGATTTTTCGCCCATCGTGAATTGTTCATTTCTTGCTCTCCTTCTTTTCCCGGAATTGTTGACAGACCAAATAATAGTATCTCCTCAAATACTTCATGGTTCTGTGAATCAGTCGTATCATGCTTTTTCTCAGCATAACCCATTTTCCAGTCAGGACATCTTCGCTATAACTTTTAATAGTCTAAGCATGGTGTCTGGAAATGTCATTTTTTTGCTGTTGCTTATATCATTCACCGGTCCTCTGAAACCAAGCTACATGATTTCGCCTCATGAATTCATAACTTGCTAATTTCATACAGATTAAGTGAACATTTTGAAATGTTTAATAAAATATAGTTTTTCAGATCTAAACTAAAAATAAAAATTATTGTCCTTTCGACATATAAAATGATATTTGTTCTTGAAACGGTTTTTAAAATTTCGGTTTTCTTAAAATTGTTTGATTACATTTTTATTGCGAAGATATTCCTAAGGTAATTGAATTGAATCTTATTTAATTGAATACCTATGATCATTTTATTAAATAGTGCCTTACTATCTAGTCAAAATGTAGCATGTTTACATGATCAAAAAGGTTGGCGCTTAATTGATACATCATATATACGTTTTAAATTCAACAAATCGTTTTCCGAAACTTTTGTTTGTCCGACATAGAGCAATCCCGAATAAAACATGTTACTTTCAATTTCAAGTATATAGGCTATTATAGATGGGTAAAGGAACCCGCATTGGATTACGATGTCTAACATGTTAAATGATATTGTTGAAGACTTTGTAAATAACCGTATCAAAATTAATGATTTATGGACATATTTCATCGTTTCAAACGAGCCCACCGCCCTTTCATGTATAATTCAGTTCGATGTTTAGTCACAAAACAAATGTTCGGATTTAGGTTATGCTTTATTCCTGTATATGCGGAAGAGATTATTGGAAAGTAGGGTTGGCATGATTCTTTTCTGTTTGCTTAAGAATGTCAGGTCCTTTCCATCGAATCAGGGGCTTGTGGCTCACTCACATATTTGCGATTTTAAGCCCCGGTCACATAGGACCTCGGAAGCAACACGATTCACACCGACTCGTTGTTCTGAGGCAGTAAACTGTGAATTAACAAAGAGTCGGGGTGAATCGTGTTGCTTCCGGGGTCCTATGTGACCGGGGCATTAGCCTGCGTCGGCCCAGCGCTTTTGAAAATTAATAACGCTCCCTGAGCGCACTGTATACCTTGATTATATGATGAACTGACGTTTAGCTTGCGCTCAAGTAGCATACGCCGAACGTCAGTCCACCGGACGACATGCGTCTTTATGCGTCTATTGGGGTGTTGCTCAGAATCAACTGTAAATCAACTGCAACTTTGGAAATTGTTACGCGCATTTTTATTAGCGCGCAGTGTGCGCATTCACCAAGACGCGTATGAAACAATGATTTTGATTGGCGTATTCCGATCAACTGCAACTTGCGATCAATTGCAACCTTTGAGCAATACTCCCTAAGGAGCGTTTTTAATTTACAAAAAAAAAAAACCGCTGGGCCGTCGCGACGCAGGCTAAAACGCAAAGATGTGAGTCGGCCCTTACTTTCCATCTTTCACGGTCTCCTTTCTATTATGGCGGACAGCGGAAGTGGACATTTTCGGGAAGAGAGACTGCTTTTGAAATGCAAAAGTGGAAGAGGCCATACTAACTGTCTGCACAACTGAAAGGAGAAAATCCTTGCGCTGCTGAATCGGGAAATTGGGTTGAACTTCAAGTGATATGGCGTATTGTTAAACACTGATTTGTAGTTTACATCCCGCTATCAAAACAGTGACAGTATTCCATTTCTTCATGTTCTTAGGGATAAGCCTGTAAACTTTTTTCCCATTCTTTGGATTCCTCTCTAAAAGTTAAGGGGATGTGCTCAAAATCAACTGCAAATCAACCGCAACTTTTCAAATTGTAACGCGCATTTTCATTCTCGCGCGGTATGTGCATTTAACATGACACGCATGAAACAACGATTTTGATTGGCGCGTCCTGATCAACTGCAACTTGCGGTCAATTGCAACTTTGAGCAACACCCCTTAAGACCCGGTTCAGATATACGATGTGAAACTATTTAGATGGAAACCACTTTACCATAATCTGAAATGGGACAAGCAGTTACGAAAGTGGACTTCCAAACTGGTTGGGAAATCCACCTCGCTGGGTTGATTGATGTTGAACCTGATACGCTGTGCATGACTCTTCTTATCATATCTATAAGAACGACGGGAAATAAATTAGACAAGAAAGAAATGAACAGATAATACAGAACAAGCTAACAAGACATACCGATCTATCTCAAGCTTGTGGGATGATCTTTCCCGACACTTATTCATAAACTCAGGAATTAGTATAAGCCTCCCCCATTAAAAGATAAGAAAATTGTTGAATTGTTTTGTTCAACTGACCGACTATCTCTGAAAATAGCCAGACTTCATTTTTGATACTTTTTACTCCAATTGTAAAATCACAGCGAAAATTACAAATAAGCGTGTTTGTTTGTGTGCGAGTCTCTTCTTACTACAGGTACCCCTTCCCTTCCGTTCATTGTTGACGTAAATATGCCAATACCCATTATAACCGAGCAAACGTACGCTCTGTTCTATAATCCCCATCAAAGTGACCCAAAACCAGATGCAAAGTAGAGTGGATTATCCAAACAAACCACGAGTTCGGCAACGTCTTCACTTTCTGTCCGCCTCTTTTTCTTTTCCGCTCCATCAATTTGCTTGCCAAAACAGAAGTTGATACATATATGAGAGATATCGTATCAATTCGAACAATTCTTCCAGCTAACGGGGTAAACATAATCCCAAATATGAATTCCGTTAAGTTCGTCAACTCCTAACAAAGAATAATTTACTGGAAAAGCTTAAGGCTTCGTTCTCATACCTTTTTAAACCTTTCCTCCTCCGCCACAAAACAGAAATTTAACATTTACAGTATTATTTTACATTAGTTAGAGCTCCGCTGACGGCCGGGAATTATGGTTTTATATGCACTCAAAGATAATATCAATATCTCCATTCTATTGTTCATACCACATGAACATCGGGCAAGCTCATTTGTATTTCAATGATGTTTTCGATGATGATTTGGAACTTTGGTATTTCACAAGATACGGGATACAAAGGGACATCAGCTCTTATTTGACACCCACGCGCAATAAAAAAAAGTATGAAGTGAAAGCCACAGATGTTTTTTTTAAATGTCCCCAGAATGCAGATAGTTCATGAAAGATCAAGACGTATTTTGAAATGGACAAAACATATTGTTTGCGAATATTTCAAGAATGTAATCAGTGTCTTGTAATTAGAATTACATGTCTATTGGAAAACATTCTAGTCTGATCTGCTAATGAACTAGAAATAATTATAGTTGTTGCGATTAATGCTATTATACATCATATTCATGTTCGTTATCTTTTGAAGTATCATTTGAAATCAAACAAACAATAATTACGAAGTAAAAAAAAGAAGAGCTTGAACTTTCGATCCTAGCAGAAGCGTAATCATAATAATAATAATAATAATAATAATAATAATAAACACAGCATTTGTAATGCACCATCTATCTAGTTAAACTATTCTGAGGTGCATGCAGAGAAAAATCATAAGAAAAATGGATTGAAAGCTCTAACTTTTTTTTACTGCATTTTAGTCCACCGCTCTCCATTATCGGATAAGCAGTTTCAGCAGTTCTCATTATTTATTTTAAAAATAATTACAATAGGACACCGATTATAATATAGCCTTGACGGTGGAAAGATGTGGTGAACATGGAATAAAAAAGTTAAACTTTCAATTTCAAAGTAATCTAATTGAATTAAAAAAAAATTGAAATTGAAGGTGTTATATATTATGTACAAACATTTGAAATTTATAAATAAATTAGACTCGATGGTCGTTTATGTAAAAGAAAAAATAGAGTTCATTTTAATTAACATGTCTTTGTTGTCAACGTAGAATTCACGTACAACAATATGGAATCAACTTCAATCTAATTCAAGTCATATGATTGATAGATATGGATTGTTGCTTTTCCATTTTGGGCTCACAATTGTGTTATTGGACCAAATGACCTGCATATAACGGAAATGATGGACATCGCCACCGGCTTCAATGCGGCAAAATTTCATTTACAGCATGTTTCTTTAGCGCGACCTTAGCAATGCAAAACAGCAAGGGGAGCCGAGGGCGCGTTAATTATGAAAATAAAATAGAACAGCAGTGATTGACGAACGGTAATAAAATGATTCTTTTGTATGCGTCACGGGAAATTTACCTTGGACACGTTCTTGAGCCTTTTTTTTTTTTTTTGCTCCGTTGATTGAAATTCTGTCCATTGATGCTCCAGCTCTATTTCCGTATTTTCGAATACCGTTTTGGGCAGAGCAATTGCTTCTGTGTATGGCCGTGAGTCATATTGGTGTTGGTCATTCGCGGTAAGGGAGCAAGTCACACCTAANGAAGCTCTGGAAAGAAATATCTTTATTTTATGCAATCACATCCAAGTTTGCAGCAGCTTTTAGAAGCATTTTATGAAAATATGTATAAGGCCTTGAATTTTCTGTGACTTAGGGGAGACCAGGGAGAGTTGGCCCTCGGGGCAAGTTGGCCCATTTACCGTAAAACACTGCGTACAGGCGTACCTTAGCATTAGTTTCTTGAAAAGTGCCCTCTAACATCCAAATGATCAAGTGCAATAAATATTTATATGATGATATAAATAACAACACCCTAACTTCCTTGATGAATATTCATGATTACTAATTATGCCTACCAAAATAAAATCAGTATGGAAAACGGTTTGTATTGTTCACTTGAACCTATTGAATGATATCATGCCATGGTTATATAGTCTTTATTATGTCCATTTCTTGGTAACAAATACGTTGCATTCTTTAAAGCTGATAGTAATAACTGAACTACAATACCAATCGGACAAGCTTCTGAGTTGTCTATACCAACCTTTGAATTAGAGGTATGCGTAAAATTTGCTCTAATTAGTGAATTGTGCCATGTTGCATAAATAGATTGGTTGAAACCAAATTCTCAAAATTAAGTCCTAAATACGTGGTCCTGATTGGTTGAAAACTGAGCTGCGTTTAATTTTCTGACCTGTGATTAATCGCAACTTTGTTATGTAACAGGGCTCTGGTCTCTTGATTCGCGACATACCTTTTGGGAAGTGTTTTAGGGGGACCTATAAACATTACCTGGCATGAAAACATATGATGCATCATATCATATTTATATTTTTTAAGATACATTTATTGAAATGGGAAAGGGGACCATTGTTTTTTTTATCTAATAATAACTGGCCTGACTAAAAGGTATTTGTGCTGCTATGTTATGTTTGCATTGTATCACTTGAAGCATTTCCTTTGACTCACACAAGCCGGTGGACAAGCTTTCAAAAGAGAAAGTATATCTTTATAAAAGTGGATTGTCGTAAAGCTATTCAACTTATTTATGTTCAAACTACATATTCAGTTGCGAGCTGAATAACTATTTCGGAACAATGAGAACACCAACTCATTCTCACAATTACTTCCAAATCTCAGGGTTTCAGCATCTAATTCAGAATAAAATACCACCACCTGTCTTGTTGGCCCAATCTTATTATCCACTTCCATTCNTTATCAACTTCTGTCTGTTCATACGAACTATCTTTGGCCGAGAGAACAATTACGGAAAACTAAGAAGAATAGAGTAAAAAGATGAATAACATATTGGTATTGGTTACACCTTTAAGAGTACAAATTAAGTCACACCTACAGGCCTTTTTTGTCAATAGTGGCTTATCATTTTTTTGTCTTTGCACGATATCAAAATAACTCTTTTCGGCTGAGAGAAAATAATAAAGAAGTAAATAAAATACAGTGAAAAATGGATGTTGATCACATCTTTAAGATAACAAGTCAAATCTACAGTCTTGTTTGTCAAGAGTGGTTTAAGGTTTTTTGTCTGTGCACGGTTTTATGATAACTCTCTTTGATCGAGAGAAAAATTATGGAAAACTAAGAAGAACAGAGTAAAATAAATGGATAACATATTGGTGTTGGTCAAATCTACAAGAGAACAAGTCACATCTACAATCTTTTTGTCAATAGTGGCTCATCAATTGTTGTCTGGGCACGAATTCATAATAACCCTCTTAAGCCGAGGCAAAATAATGGAAAACTATAGAGAATATAGTAAAATGGATAACATAGAAATATAGTGAGTCTCTTGAGGGCAACAGGAAATAAAAATAATCTCCATACAACTTTTGGGAATTCTTTCAAATGAAATGGCCCGTCATGACTTAATATTTCTACGAATCTGGGAACGGTATTAGTCAATAATTTTTCCGCCTATGGTTTCCTCATAAAAATATGATAATGATAGGAAGAAGATACCAAGGTATGATGTCGGAAACCAAATCCGATTTCTTATGAAAGGGTCTTATCTTCTTGAAGATAAAACAGGATTAGAATCCTCTCTCAAACTCTCTCAGGGCAAGAAAATTAGATTTCCCCATTATTGGCAATGGTCATCAGCCTCTGTATTCAGAAGACAACGCCGTGGATATATCCATAAAAGCCTGAGTGCATTACGCGAATAGACAAAAAACGGATTCATCCATCAAATTTTAGATTACGGAAAGCGAAAAGCGATGAAAACTATTATCTTTGGAGTAGGCTCGCTGAAGGTCAAATACAAGTGCATTGCTCAACTTTATCAGTCATTGGAGGAACTGAGAATACAAAGAGTACATGAGGACATCATCTTGGCTTCAAAGTACATTGTTCTCTCCTTTCCTTCATTGTAAATTCAACTCATTTTTTGCGTTTCTTTGAAATGTTTCATGGTTGATTACGATTCTCAAGCCAAATGTACTCCTGAACTCTGCATTGATATATTCCTATCATCCCCTGATCATATGCAGTTATATACAACAATGGGATGTTTTCGACATTGGGGGACGGAGGCTTGTTGATGGTAGAAAACGAGTGCGCAACTGATATGCGCATCAATTATTGCGCACCTCAGATGCGCACTCGTTAAGTTTTTTCACCGTCGACAAGCCTCAGTCCACCAATTTCGAAAACCCTCTATTGCAACCGTGTGGACGGTGAGATGTTGATTTCTTCAAGACTGCATTGAAAAATTTAATGTTCCTTTGAGGGCGTGGATGTGGGCGTATGTTTTATGTGATCCCCACTGAGGGAGACATTATTATGTGGCAAAAATAACATTTTGAGCTCAAAAGAGTATAGGTCTCCATATTTAGTGCCTAACCATTCATTGTAAGTTATTTAAAGTTTAACTCGGTCTCAGTACGGATATGCAACTGAGACTATTCAGTGAAATTTTCTGGCATAAAATAGAACACAATGAGTGCTGCCGATGGGGGTGTGTATCTGTCTGAGTGTGTGGGATGAGAACCTCTACAAATAGTCATTATGATTAATAAATCCTATGTGAGGGGGAAATACTGGAGTGTCTTTTTCTCGTCCTCTTGTAACTCGCATCCTGTCCTTATTAAAGATCAACGCGAATTGTTTGGCGATAAAACCCGCGCGAAGCGTCGCAAACATGACATTTAACTGCTCGCGGCCCAAAGCATGTTACACCAACCCCACTATACAGGAAAGGAGTACAGTTAGTCTTTTTATTGATGGTATTCTTCACGACATCCTAGATTCATATGCAAATGCCCTAGGATGTATTTAACACACTTTTCATTAATTCGACAGGAATAATTCAATATCAGCGGTACAAGCCTTTTCCCCCTTTGTGCAACGGTACACTTCTCGTTCTAAACATGCACTTAAGTCTCGGTATATAGATGTAGATAAAATGTTACACAGAGGCAACACGAACCGGGGTGGTACATGTGCCATAGGGAGAGGGTAATGTAAGCATAGATGTTCGTGGGGAGTGTAAGTGTTATAGTAAAGTGTATTCTTTAAACAATTCTACTATCAACGGAATAATAATAATAATAATAATAATAATAATAATAATAATAATAATAATAATAATAATGTATCTTATTTACCCAGGGTAGCCGCTTCAGTTCTTTGAACTGTTCTCCCAGCTGGCCCAGAACATAGAGCTATTATTACCCCGGTTTACCGCCTGTCAACTTTATAAGGTGTTTAAAAGATGACATCAAACGATCTAGCTTAGTTCAGTAGTAACACCAGTTACGGTGTGTACAAGTATGCATTGATGGTGTTAATTAAAACCTTTTCTGTTTCGTATGACTATGAGTCACCTAGCTTATTGTAAGGTGATAAAAAACCTTCTCAAGCAACTAAAAAGCAAAAGAAAAACAGGATATAGTGAGATTGCGGCCATATTGCAATTCGCATCATCAAGATTTGTCACTTACGGCAAAACTTCGCAATTCAAAGTCGGACTTGGCAGTAGGGGAAGATAATAGCAAAGCTCCATTCTTTGCCCAAGTACCGTACATCATCTCACGGATTACACACTTGTGAAAAGACGAAGTGATCGAATTATACAAAAATAGAATAAAAAAATGAATCACGACTGACTTCGAAACGTAGTCAACAAGAGGATTAGGCCAGCGGAGTTATTTACCGTCATAATTCTCTCTCTAATAGCCCGGGAGACTTAAAGACACCAAGGTGCTGAATATCCACTGGGATTGCAGACTTCACACCATTCAGTTTTACCATGGACATATGAAGCATGGAATACCTAAGATCTCCACTGCTTTGAAGTGAGGAATGTTCCGACAGATTGGGAATTCGTAAAAGCAGGTGGTCTCGATCAGTGATGGAAATCATCTCTGCCTCATCAGGAGGATATAACATAAAGAGATACGATTACTTTTGCAATGGATCGTATCTCTTTGGTACACATTATGCCATAGACGTACGACGACGATGATGATGATGAAGATGATGATGATGATGATGATGATGATCTCCGTCTCAGCTGGGCGTTCATGGCGCTCAATTACTCAAAATAATGTCTCATGGATTCCAATGCCCTACTCAGTGCTACAATTCATCTTTCAGTCCAAGAACTCCCAGAAGTGGTACAATTTGGATTAAAATTTATCGTTAGTTTAATTGGATCTTTTATGCTTCAAGTCCTTGGACTCAAGCCAAAAAATCATTTACTTGATGTTGCGTAACTTTAGAGCCGAGTTCTCTTTCAAGTCTCGATGGTTCTCTCAGTTCAAAGTAATGGAGATCGTCGGTATTCCATATTTAACACGTTTATGTTTTCAGCGAGACTGGTACCTATCAAGTGCGGGAATGTAGGCGAGAATGCGTAGCACACCTCTGGTGTTTGGCGCGCTATTGAGATGGGATTATGCACCATGCCAGGAGACTTCGAGAATGCCTAATCTTTATGATGATCGCTCAAGGCCTATCATAGTTTGCACAAGATGCTCCACGCACAGGAAGCAAACTGATAATCTGATTTCATTATTTCACCCCATATTTTTTTTCCTTTTGCCGTTACGTGTCGTGACTAGCAATCATGAATCGATTTTTAGATATTTGATAGCAAATTTGAAAGATTTAAGATGTCGTTATGAAATACGTTTAAGGGGTAATATTGATTCAACTCAACTAGCGGCTTTACTAATGGGTTCTAATGTATGAATGTCTTTGCCAACAAAGGTGATTCTATATTCTGTACACCGGTTAATGACAATTATAATATAATTATATTTGAAATCCACTTTGCATACATTACTTGTGACTATGTCGGGCTATTCTCGGGGAGGCTATCGGGTTGTTAAGAAACACGTCCTGTAGTAAGAAGGCATATAATTTGCACCTTTCAGTAAACCCGCCTATTGGGTTCCATAACAGACCTCGTTCGCCAGATTGCATCACTTTAATGACCTGCTATTGCATCAAGAAAAAAAAACTCATTATAATTGGTAATATTCATCGAAATAAAATAAATCTGTCTTAATCTTTAATTCATGGATTTGAGAGCTTTTTCTGATGGATATTATGTGGCATTTATATTTATATATTGGATAAATTGCTATATGTAGATCGTCAGGATTTTAATCCTGAAAAAGTATATTCTAATACAAAACAAATATAAAACATTACCACATGCAGATGAAACATCTCTTTAAAAACAAATCAGATGAAATAATTTGAAATTTAATGCGAGAGCAGATAATTTGTTTCCTAATCCCGTGACTGTTTTTAGAAATCTTCTCGATTCAACTGAGCGCAAAAGAGACAAATTATTTTGGACAAGGTAAACAACTGCATTCAATCCTTCAAAATAGCTTCATGAACACAAAAGAATGTAGCTTCCCTTTTCATTTTGTGACGCCTGATTGACATTCTTCAGCTGAATATGAAGGAAAGAAATTAAGTTTGTGTCTATAATTATGTGGCAGTGTCATGGTGTAGTGGTTCTGACGCTCGCCTTTCAACCAGAGATTCATAGCTTCGAATTCCACCATGGCGTTAATTTCCTTCAGCAAGAAATGCATCCATATTTTGCTGCACTCAACCTAGGTGAGGTAAATGGGGACGGCAGGAGAACATTCCTTATAATGCGGAGCGCCGTACTGGTTGTCAGCGAAACCGGATAATAGTGAGTCTAAAACTTTCAGCGCCGTGAGCACCGATAAGGTGGACCTGTGGGCTATACAAGTAGCCACTATTTCCATTATTATTATATCTAGATATTGGTAATGCTTGAATGGAGTTGTTCACTTTGTCCAAGATTATTTGTTCCTTTTGCTCACAGTGCATTGTTCAGTAACAAACAAAACACCCACTCACTCATCGCATTGTCCATAAATACCTTTATTTAAACCGCTATCTATGAATAATGAATATTTCCATTCAGTGTAATTATCTGGTAATATGGATAAGATTTATCGGAAATCTTCTTTGAAAATGAAAATTTGGAATTTTCCTGATATAGGATCACAGCTGGTTGGATAACAGTTATTGTTCGTGGCTTCAGTTACCAACCTTTCATTACAAAAGTGGATCAATCAACTTGCTGTGAACTTTTTGAAAATACCTTCTCCAGTTTTTCTTTTGTTTGCTAATTCATTGGATTTCCTGTAAGAAAAAAAGTAAAGTAAGTATAACAGACTTTTGAAAAATTTCATTTCCACAAAAATTGTAATTGCTTTAATCATCAGAACTTATATCTGTATATCCTTTAAAAGGGCACGATACCAACAAAGCGCAATTCGCTGCCGGCAGAAGGGACAAACGCCTGTTATACAAAGTACGCAACTTCCATTCAAACACTATAACAATAGTTTAATGGACACAAAATAAATTTCAATCCTTTTATTCTGTGGACACATGTTGAACAGCCTTAAGTTTCGTTTGTGATCGTGAAGCTATTGCAAATGCTTGAATGAAGTTGTCTATTTTGTCCCAGTCATTAGTCCTTTTGCCAATGACGTCCTAGTTCTCGCATTATTCACACATACGTTCATATGGTCCAGATTTTACAGAGTTGACTTGAACAAAAAGTACAACTAGGAGGTTGGACAGCAAGACGTTACCCCTCATTGACCTTCATCAAATCATACGAACGTTAAAGCTACCGGGTTACTGCCCTTCACTTTAGCCCAACCGTGAACTTTGCGATGTCCGCCATTCCCAGTTACACCTTGCGATTAACGCAATTGAACGTTTGACCAACGAAGAAGCTTAAGTAGGTGAACAGGTAGACATTAGGGAATACGAACGATAGACGTTGCATATACATTCAGCTATTCCGAACCGCCTACTAGCAAGTGGTGGTTGCACAAGCCAGTCGTAGCAATTCATTTGAAATACATGAAATTGAAATAACGTGAATGAAAATGATATGTCATTGTATTTGACGCTATGTCGGGGTTCCTACGTGTTCAAGCAGCGCCCCGGGGTTAGAGGCCGATTCGTAAAAACGCTGACAATACGTTTGAATTTCGTCCGCCGTCTGCACTGCACCGATTAGCGTCAGCCAAGCATCTTTCCTAAGCATTTATCCAAGCAGCAAAAGTATTTAGATGTCACGAAAGTATTTGTGTGGCTGAGTATGCAAAACCCCGACGACCCTCCCTGGTTGGAATCAGAGCAAGCCGAACACACGATTGAATTGATGATATCATTAGGCTCTGGGGCGTACACGTCTTGACGGTATTCACACGAGGACATTAAACCAGTTCATCGAGCGGCTTGTTCAGCTGGAAAAGTGGAACCGTGGCAAGGGTATATCAAGACAAAGTTTATAGAAAGGGTTGTCAACGTCATTTTCATTGATATTGGGGGTAAACGTGATTCAGAAATACTGAGTTTTAAATGAATCGATCATAGATCATCAAAGTGAATGAATAACAATGGACCAACGATTGACCCTTGGGGCATGCCTTTCATGTGTTTTCGCACACCGCACACCGCACACTGAAATTACAGTGATGAACTCTAATAAACGGTCTTATTGGACTGTGCACACACTTTTTGTTTCTTGTACATTTTCACTTAGATCTTTTTTCTATTCCCCCTGCTATTGTTTCCTTTCTTGATGCGCACGCTGTGACTTTGACAACTTTGGGAGGGTGATACGATTAGCTTTGGGCGCCCACTCTACAACGACCTGACAACAAAAAAAAGAAGAAAAAAGAAAGGTGCCTTGAACATTAATTTTGCAACCTTTTGACCTGAAATGGTGCACCTCCTACCCGAAAACGCCCTCGCCACCCCACACGATGTACCCCTGTTTTTCCTTTTCCTTTTAACCAAATACGATTGATTGATTAGAGGGTTGGGGAGGGGAGGTTTTCCATATGTTGCACGTGGCTGCCCATTATATTGTTTACAGGATGGTAAGACGTATGGATGTGTATGAAGCGCTTAATTATGACGGAAGGAGGACAGCAAATAAGGTGAAAGTATGTGTTGAGTCTAATGGAGTATATCTTTTGTCACAAGTGTCACCACAAAATACGTGCATGACTGCACTATTGTGAGGGGCACCCACTCATTAAGAAATTACTCATTTGTTTAAAGCTCATCTCTCAATTGTGCTTTCGAGTAGAGAAACAAAGAAAACCTTGAGACATGAAAAAATATGAATGACGCTTGAAAAGTGATTGACGGAGTCCGGTGGCTGTCTGCTGATATATATTTTCTATGTTTTCTAACAAAGAGATATATGGTTCTAAGCTCACCCGCATAGCAGGAAAGGCCTGTTTGGATAAATAGTTTTGAGATCCATTATTTGACACACATTTATTCTAAAGATTTTAACATAATTATCAGATCGTTTATATAGTTAAAATCTAATGTTCATGCCCATTGCATAAGCGTGATTTAAATATGCTGCATCACATTTCGTTTTCATTCCATTCTTATTTATTTCATTTCCAACAAAATACAAATCGGTACAATACAATATGTACTTCCTTGTGTTAAATTGTCTTCATGATGAATATCATTGTCTCTTACTGTCTCTTATTGTCACTTCAAATGATCTGAAGTTCCATAGCATCATTAAGCAAATGAAAGCCAGCTGTTTTGTTTTAGCAATAAGAATGCTCAAACACGTTAAAGTACAATGTTTATATAATATTGGATGGCAATAAATGGAATACCAGGGAATATTGCACGAGTTAGGGCAATATTGGCCCTAACGAGTGCAATATTCCCGGTATTTTATGAAATGAAGCCATCCAATATAATTATTATTATCTTTACATATACCAGAAGGCTGGTCACTGCTTTGCGCTAGCGTAAAATTGAAGCCGTACAATATGGCTTAATATTGTACGGCTTAAAACTCCCATATAGATAATAATAGGTCATATTGCACATCCTGAATTTCATGAAGTGACAGTCAAAAATCCTTTTACCAACAATCAACTCATTTTACCCCAATAACCCGAAAGGTACTTCTCACACTGAATGATCTATATCACAATCGTCAGGAAACTATCAACCTGACCCCACATACGCCATACCTCTGCATATTAAACTATCCGTTTTGCGCAACACTTCGAGATGTCAATTCTGCAAGAGACGACCATTTATCATTATTAAAGAGTCACGTTTAACCCTCCAGCGATCATTTTGTCCCCAGCGATGAATCGAGACCTTATCAGCGTGTTCAAACGGTAGAATTATACTAGGACTATCACGAATTTGACTCTTGACCACTGTAAGAAAAGGCGGCCATAAATGGGGGGCTTCCATAGATGAACAAAAGTACTATTCAATAGGCTGATTTCTAAGCCAAGTGTCAGGTGTGATGCTATGTCAGCACGGAGATAGTCTACAGATTAACATATCTGAAGCCCCCCCCCCCCCATAATTAGAAATTAGCATAAAATCAACACCTAAACCGGATTGGTCAATACACAGGTAAAGCTACATAGTATAACCCAAGGTATAACGGTACAGTTATACGACGAAAAGCTACGTGTGAATGCCAAACGGTACGACGTAAGTAAAAACTGCTCATCTAAAGAATTTCCACTGAGCTAGCTTGGAGGTCAATGAGTCGTATAAACAAAAATTGTTGGTTTCTTCGACTCTTGTTTGGTATAAAGGTCCATATCACCCTGAAAAGGCCGAATGAAGTACCACGATTCAACACGATAATCGTAACCCAATAATGAGTCCTCTACGATCTGCATTATGTACCACGTCCGTTCCGGGGCAGATAATCATGTTGATCAGGGCTTAACTGAACAAAGAGTCAAGTTGAAGCAAGATTTCTATGTTACCAGGGTTTAAAGTCAATAACGTCTGAACGCGACTTTCTCTCTCTCCTGCATTGTTCTGAATCTCGTTGTTTTCACATCACGTTTCCATGGAAGCTAAGATGCTTAAGCTAGGCAATGATCAGTCTCGAATAATTACCTCCACTCTCAGTGAAATTGTTCAGTTTTGTTTGTTTCGAGGCCATTGAGGAGAATTNGCTATTAGACTAAAAAGAAACAAGAATCCTACATTTTTTTTTTTATCCTTGAACTCTATGAGCTTTCCCACCATATGCAAATATCTGGAATGAAAAATAGTCTATCAAAAGTTGTTGGAGATTCATTACATATCATTAAATGATAATGATAATAATAATAATGATAAGAATGCTAATGATGATTGTAATTTAGATGTAGATAAAACAATATTCAAATGGGAGTACTAGAGTACTAAGAATTGTTTCATATCTACTATAGACGAGTATTAGCTATAATGAAAGGGTTACAACTACTAGTAATAATAATAATGATATTATTAATGATAACTATAAAATTTATGATATCATATTTCATTCAGAGTGATAATCAAAATAATGATAATTCTGTAAATGGTAACAGCAATGATAACTCAAAAGTGGGTTCATATCTAATAAAGATGATATAATGACACTAGCAATAATATAAATGATTATAATTTTTCCAACGAAAATGATGACGATGATGATAACACCATCCAATTTCATTTCATTTGAAATGAAATCATTAAATCGTGACTTTAGGCTCATAACGAAAGTATAGCCTGGGGTGGGGGTCTAGCTTGCGCAAAATCTCTATTCCACAGGCGGGCAACAAAGTTTAACTGATGGCCTCCTTTTTTGTCAACCGCTCGGAGCATACGAG
>BQKZ01001132.1:22265-43090 GCA_036244855.1 Temnopleurus reevesii | reverse complement strand
CGGCACTGGAATGTAATTCAAAATCGTTATGTGGGTTTATTTCTGAAACAAATCCACGGCTTGAACGGGACGTCTTGATTAATGATATCAAACCGCTTTATTCATATCGCAGCGGAAATCTTGGAAATCGTTCCACTTTAGCCGTCTCTCTATATCCACACGGTGATACCACTTTTGCCACTCATTTTTTGCGGAACAAAAATGACAGGGCAATCACACATATCATGCGGGGCCCATTCAAAGGAAATATCGTATGATTTTTTTTCCAATGGCTGGGTTGTCAGAATGAGTTTCTTATGATTTTACGCCCCTCCTCTTCCGTAATTGTTGTTATGTTTCTCCATCTCCCGCTTTTTACCCACCAACACAAGCACCGAATACTACAATATTATACCCTGCAGGTTATGTCCGCGCCTCCAGTATACCCTCCCATGCCACAAGTATTGCAGCATAGCAAAATTACGTTTGTTTTCCATTTATTCACCTGTCGTATTTTTCTTATTTTTACTTAAATGTAAAAAAACACAAATATCTATGGTTGAAATTAAAGTGTCATACACGGTTTATGAATTCTGTAGGGTAAAAACATTCTTAATTCAGTTATTCCCTAGATACCAAAGACCAAAGACGACAAAGGAAGAAAATTGCAATGTCTCGACTTGCAGATTAGTCAACGGCTTCTCGCGAAATTGTCTTCACTATCTTTAAATTGAAGATATTCCATGACTTGTTGAACACTTCTCCTAACAAAAAGTATCAAAATCTATACCCCATTTAATGTAAAATAAAATAGCCAACCTTATTTGAAGACGTCACTCTCAGATCCTTCAGGCCATGTGTTTGTTATAATTTTATGGGACATCATGTATTGGTCATTAGGTTTTGAGAATGAGCAACATAATTCCAAAAAGTTATCGTTCTTGAGTCCAGAAACTAATCCTGAAATATTGTATAACATTTTTCTTCATATGGCCAGTGCATGACATTGATTTATACGTGTGTCCTGAAGGAATTAAGAGTGGGTCTATGTTGCAATACTTATGGCATGGGAGGGTACATATACACTTGTTCAAGTCGTTGGGCAAAAACTTTACCCAACACTAGGTAGCATATGCTGTCCTTACGACTTATTATTAAGATATGCCTAGGTTTTGGTTCACATTTTCACCATAAATTGGGCATATCCTGACCCAACAAATGCATAAAATATTTTCCGCTTATGGATGAAATTTGGAATTTGGACATATTCTAATCGATTGATTGTGTGGATAAAACGTCAGCCAGAGAGTGTGGGGTAAATATTGTCCAACTTTTAAAAATATTCCGAAATGAATTTATTCCATGGCTTGGACTCTACAGCACTGAACTTGGGTCTTTTCCTACACATTTTTTCTACTTACTATAAAGGTGGACATCTGGGCAGAAAAAGTGAACAATTCTCATTCTGCCCCCCCCTCCCCAGTTGATTAATTTACAAAAAAACACATCATTTTCTCACCCCTGTTATTCTGCCACAGAGATCAGGGACATATAGATGTCCAGTTATTTGCAGAAAATCATTTTGCTTCTCAAAGAAGAATTTAACAAAAGCTTCTTGTTTTGTATGTTCTATTTTTGTCATCGTTTGTTGTGACATCAAAATGAAAATGAGGCGTTCCCAACCGAATTCGTCAGACCGATCGACACCGCAAAGAATCATGTTATCCACTTAGCATTGCTCGAGTTTCTAAGCACCCAAACTAATTGATTTAGAGAAACCGCGAAACGCATCTCTCGAGTTCCACGGTCTCTTTCCAACTAATCAATAGCATTAGTAATATAACTATACTGGTTTGTTTGGCTTTCGAAACCTCAATCCAGTTACCTTAACCTGTGTCCTGACGAGATTCCGTTCATACCAAAACTCGACAAAAAAAAATACAGACATCGTCTAACTGAACGATCGCTCAAACGTGTTTTACGGCAAAGTTGAGACTAGATTCTACACGCTTCAGTGTCCATCTACATTGTTAATGACCCTTTCAGGACATTTGAGCACGTTTTGTGTATTAGTTCAATACTTTTGATTCGGTGCTCTAAAAATGTTTACATAAACAGGAGAAGAAAGAAATTCTACACAAAACCTATCAATCATATTGTACCACCATTTGTCGTCTGACGCAGAGAATTTTCTGATTGAAAACACTCGCTAAGATTTCCATTATGTCCTTAAATAGGCAAATGCATTGAACATTTAAAAATCACTATTTCTCACACAAATTGGCAACTTTAAACTCGTTCACACGCTTCTTCGCAATGAGGATTCAAATAGGTAACATTCTACTTAACTGGAAAGCTCTCCAAGGACAGTTATTTTTTATTGCTGCGAATTTAATTCCTGTCCTGGATGGGCTAATGTCCAGACGAATTTTTTCTTAATCCGTATTAGCTATACCATTCTACTAGAGCTATGCAGTTCGAGTATATTCTTTTAGCGTGTGAACACGGTGTAAATTATCTACAGTCACGGCTGAGAACTGTCAGTATAAATTCCATAATTGCCAAATCTGCCTTGGGATATGTTTGTATAATGTGAAACAATCCGTTCTAATTGGTTTCTACATTGATATATATTATTTGATGATTGAGAGGGATCGTTGTGTATCAACTGGCTGGTAATTGCATTTCTGATAAAAACAAAATACGTCAATTGGCCTGGAATCTAAGAAAATGTGATATGGTATTGATCTGATGTGTTAATTGGTTTGATTTCCTTTATCTCTGACCTTGCTTATGGGTAGAATCTAGATTAAGGTTCTGCATCATTGATAGCTGGATATCTCGTGGAAATGAAAGCCCTATAGCCCCGGTCACATGGGACCCCGGAAGTAACACGATTCACCCCGACTCTTTGTTAATTCACAGTTAATTGCCTCATAACAATGAGTCGGGGTGAATCGTGTTGCTTTCGGTGTCCTATGTGACCGGGTCTTAAAAAGCCACCGCAAAATTTTAGATCGTATGCCATCCGATTCGGAAATGAATTACATTAACAATTTAAAATGGACATTTTACCAAACTCAACTGGATAGGCTCGAGTCAAGCGTACTCAACCGTCTTTTCTCAGTATTTCTGCGCACAAGAAGCTTCAAATAAATCAAAATTACACTAGGAATACAATGGCTCTAAACGCGAAATTAAAAAAAACCCCGCAAAACACTACGAAAAGTATTCGGCCAACGAGTAAACATATATTTTTTTAATTATTAGTTAATCAAATTTTGCCTTATTTTTAGGCTAATTGTCAACTCTACTTCCTGTCGGGCATGCATGTTATTGCTCGACTATTGCGGAAGTTGAGCATACTTACATAATATTGGATGGCAATAAATGGAATACCAGGGAATATTGCACGAGTTAGGGCAATATTGGCCCTAACGAGTGCAATATTCCCGGTATTTCATGAAATGAAGCCATCAATATAATTATTATTATATTTACATATACCAGAAGGCTGGTCACTGCTTTGCGCAAGCGTAAAATTGAAGCCGTACAATATGGCTTAATATTGTACGGATTAAAACTCTCATATAGATAATAATATATTATATTGAAAATTATCAATATTGAAAATTATCAATATTGAACATTGCTCAACGGTTGATTTGGTTGACTATTCGCTCAACACTTTTTCCAGTATACGTATTATCCTATATACCGTATTCATCAGCATTGCTGTCATCAATAATTCTAACCTAAAACCGCAAGCCATCCCTGATATTACCCTTCTACAAAAATGGCACAAATTTTAGATATTGCATAATTCACTCTCATACTCAATTATTCATTGACTATAAATGTCCAATTATAAAACTATAAATTTGATTGGTAATTTTCACATCCACCGTCCGCGCGATTTATCATACGTTTTAGTGTTATCTTGAATTGGTATGGCATCACAAGAGGAATTTTATTGATTATATTATTGGTCAAATAAATGGCAATCGGGTAAGTGGATGAAACAATTAGATTTTCTGTTACACATTTTACAACATGTTTTATGGACTGAAAAGCACTGAATTGCGCGTTTATGGCTATCTCTGCCATAATTTTGTTTGCCTGATTGCAATACTCCACGTTTACTGAATGGTATATTTCAATGTGTTACCATGTCATAAAAGTCTGTCATAAAAATCAGTCCCCGTGCTAATATTTGGACTTTGATGAATACAATTTCATTATGAAGCAGTTAAAACTGTCGTATAATATACATCACTGTCGTGACTGTGAAAGCTTCGACAACTTATTGAATACAGCTGAGAGAAAGGTGGTTAGACGGCGGACTCACATCTTTACGCTTTTAGCCAGCGTCGGCCCAGTGTTCTTGAAAATTAAAAACGCTCCCGAGCGCATAGTGGACGCTGATCAGACAGTGGACTGACGTTCGGCTTCCGCTCAATGAACGTACATCGGGCGTCAATCCACCGTATGACCTGCGTCTTTCTGCATCCAGAGAGCATTTTAATTGTCAAAAACGCTGGGCCGACGCAGGCTTAAAACGCAAAGGTGTGAGTCCGCCTTTAACGTTAACATTTTCAGAAAAAAATGAGGTCCAGAATTTCGAGAGGATTTAGGTTTCTATAGTTTCAGGAAAATTCATATTCAAGTGTAATCAAATACTCTCAATTTCTTCTTCCACCAATGATATAAAATCCATAACCAAATCTACTGACAGGTTTTAGTGAGATTCTGATGCATTATTAAAATTCAAAGCAATACACCCTGTATACCTAGTCTGTTAGCTTTTCGTGTATAGTCATGCCAAAACGGACGTGTTTATATCATTCTGGACAATTTCCAGTAAATTTATTTCCATTACCATTTCAAGAAATAAGAGGAAAGCGATGATATGCATGTACCATGGATACAGGTAAGATACTGGAGAAAATATCAAAGTGGCAATGTATTGGTTATTGTAATACAAGATTAAGATACCATAATGATTCAATCATATACATCTAATGTTAAATTTAGCGTATTCAAATATGGCATCAACTTGTGTCACATTGCCTTTAAAATTAGTCAGCAGCTAGTTAAAAGTTGGTTCAAGCAAATACGGAAGACATTAAATCACCTGCAATGCACATTTTCAACAAGTAGTCAAAAATTGGTTAAAATTCAGTTAAAACGAAACCAAAAGACATGTTTCACACTGAAAGCACAAGACTAGTAAAGTTATAGAAGCAAAAGTGAGATGCACATGGTACCTAACAATTGCGTTTGAATAGAAGGAAATAACGTCATCTGCAGTGTTTGTTGCTAGGTGGGACTCAGGCAACAATGATAACAACATCAACACAAGGACACTAAAATTGCAGTGTATCCTGCTTGATATATAGTTTGTCAAAGGAAAAACCTGGAAAGAATCGAATACATTCCACAAATATTGCATTGAAAACGTTCCCCTATCATTCTGCGTTTTCTTTCACATTGCATAATGACGTCAAAACTGTGAATTCAGCTCAACTTATTGTTATGAAATAGAAAGTATTTGAAACATTTTACGATCAAGAGTGTGATCTAACGGTATTAGGTACGGATAAGTTAATATGCGACATGTAAGTCTTTTAGCTCTAGCTAATGGGATAGATTTCATAAAAAAGGAATTTAAAACGTTTAATACCTTTGATATTCAGCGGTTTGATCCAGCAATCTACGCGCAAGTGTGATTTTGCAGTATTAAGCCCTGGTCACATAGGACCCCAGAAGCAACACGATTCACCCCGACTCTTTGTTAATTCACAGTTAACTGCCTCAGAACAACGAGTCGGGGTGAATCGTGTTGCTTCCGGGGCCCTATGTGACCGGGGCATAAGAGACGAAGAAGAGACGTTTATGTGATCAGTTTCATAGAATCTAAGGTATTTTAAACATTTGCTGAATATGACATTGAGCGGTTTGTGATCTAACATTTTACGAGTCGGTGTGATTTTTGAAGCAACTGATATTGAAGAAACCAAAATGGCTTCAGCCCCAGTGGGGATATCTCTATTCCAAGGATTCGAGGCAGAAATGCACCTGCTTCGCACCGTTTTGTGACACCTTTTGCAGATGAAGAGGATTTCCTAACGATTTAGCGCATATCAAACGGATACAACTCAAAACGATATATAGATATGTGCAAGTGTACAAACCCACACGCACTAAATTACACAATCGAATGTAGACATTCTGCTATTAATGTTCTTACATCAACATTCAATGTAAATTATCATTCTTTGTATTTTTGTTCTCATGTTTTGTTCGTGTGATTTAAAGTCGCTGTGACGTCTTAAGAGCGTGCATTCATGACAAAAGGAATGTAACGGTTTAATGTGAGTCTAGACCGAGTATGCTTTTAACATGTTTAAGACGCGAAGACTGGGGTGGAGGAGGGGGCGGGCACTGCCCCCCCCCCCCCCTCCACTCGTAAAATTGTGATAAGTGTGAAAAAAATGAACAAAATGCAGAGAAAACGGAGGCACGTAAAGGGTGTGCTCAAGGAGAATGGTGGCCCCCCTAGCTCCCAGTTATTGTGCAATTCTGGCTACGCCCCTGCTGCTAATAGAATGTGAGGGGAAAGTTTATTCTATGAGAAACGCGGTATGCACACAGCGTTTACTTAAAGTAAGGAGCTTTGAGTGATGGCTCGAATCTGTTTGATAAATGATACCATTTTGTTTATGTTGGTTAAACTTTGCTCATGTTTGTAAGAGAAGTACTCCGTGGTATATGATCGTTCAATGGAAGGGTCTTGGTACCAGTTTGCCCAACTGATTTAGGAGTATATTTCTGATAATAAATCTATTTTTTACAAAATCGTCACCATACAAATATTTCTCCATACGTCATTTCCCAAAATAGCCGCAAGCGTTATTCTAACATCAATGGTAAAACAGGGACAGAATCTACACACTCAGGGTTTCCAATCCTAGCCGAAACCTTTAAGGTTTGAGAAAATACGTCAGTCCCTTGGAAGCTCATACGTGAAACGTAAAGACATGTCGTTCAACTCGTCGAGGCGCCTTAAGGCTCAGGCACACCAAACACGGAAAGGCATCACGGCACCGTATTTACGCGATATCTCTCCTGTGATTGGCCAACCGTTGACCATCCTATGCGCGGAGGAGCGCGCTGACCAATAGCAACCAAGATAGCGGGTAACTACCGTGCCGTGAATGCCGTGCCATGTTTGGTGTGCCCGGGCCTGTATTCTAGTCAAAATGTTGCAAACTCACCTTCGCGTTGCACTTCTTAAGGCCCCAGCACACCAAACACGGCACGGCGTAACGGCACGGTTTTTACGCAGTATCTTAATTGGTTGTTATTGGCCAGCGCGCTCCTCCGCGCACAGAATCTTCAACACTTGACCAATCACAGGGGAGAGCGTGCGTAAATACCGTGCCGTGATGCCGTGCCGTGTTTGGTGTGCCCGGGCCTTTAGCTTTCGTATATTACTGCCGTCGTTTCTGAAACCTTAAAGTTTGGCTCTCAATGGAGACTTCGGTATGGTGTCTTTTAACCGATTTGTGAAAATTAAAATGAAATGAGCTGAACTGAACTGAAGTGCGAACCTAATTAATGTCTTTTAAATCGGCTGAAAATGCGGGTCTATCTCTGCAGTGATCCACCCCATCAAAAAAAGGATTTTAATCGTCTCGTTTTATTCATGTTCACCCATACATTCCTGTTCGCGACAATTAACAGTACTTCATTTTATTGAAGCCATACCCTTCCATAATAAAAAGAGCATATATTTCATTGATTTTTAAATGTTTCAGCATTTTGGTCACTTCTCTTGTGATGAAAGCAACAATCGTTTTATTTCATTTTAAGGGCCTCGTAATAGCTGCGTACACGGAGTAACGTATTCCAACGAACTAAAATGAAACTATAAAAATTCACGATTAAATCATAAAATCACATCCTGCCTTTGGCGAAACAGTAGTTATGCAAATACAACTTGATAATGCATTATATTTATTATTAGATATTGGTTAATTGAACTATAGAGGGAGGGAAAAGGAGATACGTAGACAAAATTTAGCAATTAATTTATAATAAATGAATTCGAAATAGGCCAATTAATGGAGCGTATCCCAATGGATTTCAGAACAAACATACATATTTTTTTTTGTTCGATTTCAATTGTAAACACAATGTACCTTGTTTACACAATAGGGTCCAGTATTTCTGAGCGCGTGTTCGATTAATGAAGAATATTTCAATTGAATATTAGAGCTTCGTCTTCTAAGGAATTATCATTACTGCATTTTCTGCATTGAATACACGAGGTCATTAATACACGAAATTCTTGGTTTGAATTCTACTTGGCTGTTCAAAATGAGAAAATATGGATCAAAGTGGTTTGATCATGATGTTATACTTGCCGATTGTCTTAAGGTATTCACACTTACAATAGAGGTTTGATAGCTCCCGGTAAATGGTATGGTTCAATAATATATAAATATATCAAACATATCAAAACATGTATTATAATATTAACACGCCAAAATGCAAACTTAAACGATATACCTATATACTAGAACAATATTATACGATGCAATGTTAGACTAGCGATACGGCGCATATTGAAAGCGTCGTGGTGTGGTGATTCTGAATCTCGCTTTTCAACAAGAGGGTCGCGGTTCGAAACCCACCTATGCCATTAATTTCCTTGAGCAAAAAAAAAACTTCCTCATCGTGCTGCACTAGACCCAGGTGAGATAAATGGGTACCCGACAGTAATGTATTCATTGTAACTAAGCGCACTGCTACCATCCGCACTTCTGAAAGTAAGGGTAATTATGCGTCATCGCAGGATGCTTAATCACCTGTGATTAAATTGGTGTTATGTGGCATATAAGAACTTAAATGATTATCATTCCTAAGCGAGAAACTACTCATCTACAGAATGTCTACTCATTTATCTCAAGATGTTATTAAAACGTTGCGCGTCAGTTTTTTTGGGCAGAAAAAGAAGAACCCTTGTGGTAAAGGATTCCTGGGTTAAGATAGATCCCGTTCAAATCTAGTTTTCAAAGCGGCTGATTTGTAAATTGTTCTTGTTCCCGTATTGCCTCTGCATACTGTGGGCACAGCACAACAAAAACAATCAGATGCTTCACATATTTAGGATGAAATTTACAACTTAAGGCTGCTTTACGAGTCTCAAGCTACCGACTGAGATTTTTCATTTTTACAAATTAGTCTTCCTCGCGAAGTGGATTTCCAAGCCAGTTTGGAAGTCCACTTTCGTGATTGCTTTTCCCAGTCATGTGTGGCTCAGTGGTAGAGCTTCTGCCCCATGAACGGAAGGTCGTGGGTTCGATCCCCGGCTGGGTCATACCAAAGACCTATAAAAATGGAACCGTCTGCCTTCTTGCCATGCGCTCGGCATTTAAGAAAGGAGAAGGGTAATAATAACTTTATGTTATGCAGGGCACGCTGGAAGAGCAGCTAACTTACAGCTGAATGTGGCTACCCTGGGTAAATAACACAGTATTATTATTATTATTATTATTATTCAAACCTGTCGTTAAACTAGTTTATGTTAACTTGTTAAAATGTGTTAATCAGAACGGGGTCATATTCTCATCAGTATACATTTACTATATCGAACACTAGTGACCTTTACACAAAATATCTACGCACCAGATCCGATCCGGCCAAAATTACACCATATTAGTTAACGTCGTTAGAGAAAGTTCAAATCCAACGGAGAAACTTATATAAAATATATGAATAATTACAATCTTCATCATAATATTACTATCTCACAAGCCGTACTTTAATAATAGTTAAATGAAGCAGCGATATAGTGATATGCTTACCGAAATCCTACACAGATATGCTGGTTAATTCCATGAGATTAGTTTCATCTTGGTGTCAATGAACTGGACGCGATATGACTGTATTACGGAAGCAGAAAGGTGACTCTACCAAAACAGGTATATATTTCTGGATCGTAATTCCTATATTTGATAAGATATCTGATCGCTGAATATTTCTCTTATTCATTGTGCTATTGCTAGATTTATCTTTAGGAACGTGCGTTTTTGTGAATGTATTTCTTAATTTATCTGCAATTGCAATGCCATTTATGCACTCATTTTAGAATAATCTTGAATGCCAACATTTATGAAGAAAAACAAACAAATAAAATACGGGGTGTGCCACTTTCCACTATGTTTATCACTATTAGTTCTTACATACACATTTCCGTAAAATACCATCGCTAACTCACAGCCAGCATAAATTGAAACTATTCTACAGTCCCAAATGACCGGATATTCGCAGGAGATATGGCTGGCTAACGATAACATTTGTGCACGATGAATTTCAGTCGAACTCATCACATCTAGAGGCCAACTAACTCCTGTGTGTTTATATCCTGAGTCGGCCCAGCGTTTTTGAAAATTAAAAACGTTCCCTAGATGCAGTAAAACGATGGTCATACGATGGGCTGACGTTTGACATACGCTCCTTGAGGGCAAGACGAATGTCGGTCCACCGTATGATCCGCGTATACTAGCTGCTATACGTTTTGGAGAACGCTGGGCCGACGCCGGCTAAAAATAAGCAAATGTACGAGTCGGCTTTTAAGCACATCCTATGCGATTTCCGCACATCTGGACTGTGGAAATTGAAACTTGCACTGACTACACGGTATATACTGTATATGTGACTGGGGCTTATGAATAACACCTGCGTACCCATTATGGCCGAATAAACCATGTAAATCCTCTTCAACAATATGACATTTTCTGAATAAATGAAAGTGAAATGATTGTATTGAGGATTGTCAATTGGTTATCCTTGTCTGCATAATGAAAGTGAAATTATAGCATCGAGGATTGTCAAAGAGTTACCTAGTATTTCCAAGATGCCGTACTATCGTGCAGTTGGTATTTATACGACAGACATTTTTAGTATTCCTCTCATTTGGCTTGTTATGTTCACACTTAGCCTAGGTGCGTGTGTGAGAGTGTGTGTATATATATATTCAAGATTTTTATTCAGGATTAAAAAAAGCACACGATCAGTACAGCTGTTTTTTTATCATGGTCCTGAAATTGGTGTGTATGTGTGTGTGTGTGTGTTGTGTTGTGTGTCTTACGCCTCGAATCGTTTATTCAATCAGCCCTCTTCTTCTTTTGCGCAACTCTTCTTCTTCTCCTTTTCCTCCTCCACCTCCTTCTTCTTCTTTTTATTCTTCTCCTTTTCAAATCTTCTTCTTCTCATTTGGATACTGCCCGTCGCCCCTACGAAAAGAGCCTAACAGTTGGGGTTGGTGTATATGATTAACAAACAGGTCTAACTGATAATGCCCATGCATAGGAGTGTAGAATGGAAATCAAAGCCTCATACATTTGACACGCGGTCGCTTGATTGCAAATATGTGGCATTTAGAATTTCTGAAATAAATACTGAATCCAGGGCGATCAAAGAAACGGAAATCGCTCTATTATCTTCTATATACCAAGCAGAAATTATAGGAGCCACGATCTGAAGGAATGGACATTTAATCAACGTTATTTCATTTCATTGAGTTGCTTTATGTGATTGCAATATAACCCCTATTTATTTCCTTCTTGTCGAGAAAAGAAGGCCAGCGACTAATCTGCTAGAATCAGCGTAAATATGTAAAATGTAATCGGCATCAACCAAAATACATGCACATGCAAGTTTCAGTTTAATATTTAGGAACGTACATTTTCGCCTTATGCAATGTTGTTTTATCAATTGAATAAATATGATAAAAAAGGAATGATAATAAAAGGAATAGTAGCTACTTGTATAGCTCACAGGTTTACCTTTCAGTGTTCATAGTGCTTGGATTAAATGAAGGAAAAAAATGAATATTTGGTATGGTAGACTTCGGAGAGATGTAGACAAGAAAACATATGGTAAACAAATAACTAATATTTCATTGGGAAGGGGTCAACGAATGAAATTAGATAAAAACGATACATTCGATTTTGTTACTGGTCTTGTAGCATCGCGGTGTTGATGGAGTCAAAGGAAGGGCTCAGCAAGAATGGTGTATTGGTGGAAATTTGGGGATAGGTAAACATATATAGCTAGTTTGCCAGTTGGAAGTGACACACACATAGTCACTTAAAGGCTGATTCAAACCTTTGCGTTTATATCCACCGTCTGTCTAGCGTTCATGACGCTCCAGGAACGCAGGAATACAGCGAGACGACGGTTGACCAACGTCGAAGTTATTCGTATAGCGCTCGACATGTACACGCCCTAGCGTTTCCGAAACGTCGTTCTTCCGTATTGCTGCGTTCAAGAATCGTCATGAATGCTGTACAGGCATTGGTTACAAATGCAAAGGTATGAATCAGTCTTACGAGTAATACCCCTACGTTCCAACCCCTCCCTCCTTGGTTAAACCACTCTCCGCCACTTGTGACATTTGTCAAGTTCATTAATACACCTGTACCCTTCACTTGCTAATAGGTGGCCGTGGGTCATGTTTACTTTCCTATGCGCGACCAAGACAAACAAACACATAGCAACCTATGAACGAAAAAAAGAAGAAAATCAATGAGTTTTTATATCAACCCACACCGAGCTTTCTTTCACTGTTTCCTCTCCCTTCCTCTTCTTACTTAAAGGCCGACTCACACCTTTGCGTTTTCAGCCTGCATCGGTTTACCGTTTTTGGGGGATATTAAAAACGATCCCTGGCGCACAGCATACGCAGATCAGACGCTGGACTAACATTCGGCTTGTGCTCGCGTACGATGAGCCTCATTCTATCGCATGACCTGCCTCTTTGTGCGTCAAGGGAGCGTTTTTAATTTCCAAAAATGGTAGGTCGATGCAGGCTAAAGACGCAAAGGTGGGTGTCAGCCTTAACATAGTCAAGGACCGCCGGGGATCTTTTACAGGCACTAAAATTGTATCGATTGTCGGAGTGTTGATGCTGGGCAAGAAAGTGACATTGCTTTTAAGCACTGGTGGGAGAGGGATCGATGAGGAAATAAATTTCGTCACAGCAACGGAACACAGATGGTCCGATATCGTGGTATAACGCGTGATGGAGTTAAAGTTGAAATATTAAATATTCTAAACATATTTTGGTACTTATGATTGTACCGCGTCACGTTCTCAGTCGTTATTTCAAATTTAACAACAGTGATTTTTAAATTCATCTTATGGAGTTTTGAAAATATATCTAACAAATTCCCCCCCCCCGTAAGTATTTCTGTCAATAAATTGGAAACCAGCAATGCAATTAAACAAAAGTTGGCCTCTACTATCTGACTATCTTATGCGTGAAAATATAAGTAAATTCGTAGGTACAGGTACATTCTTAAAACGTTTTGCAAAAGTTGACCCTATGCATGTCACTATAGTGTTCTATTAATGCAAAACAACATTTCTTTAACCTGAAAACAAATGAAAATTTTACAGGAAAACATACAAAAATACCTCTGTAAATACAAAAAAAAAATGGCTTAGAATAACCAATAGATCAAGTTACATTTCACAAAATGCTTTCCAATTTCACTAATTAATCACTCTGAAAATGAGGAAATACCTATTTGGAGATACCTCCGTCAAAATGTTTGCTACTTTTAATAAAATAGTTTTTCTTTTATATTCAATCATAGAAATTTAACATTTATATTCAACTTCGGCATTTGATGGACAACATTTATCAACTTATAGATATATCTTTAAGATAATGTGCTATGTTGGTCAGAATTTTGTTTTTTTTTCAAAATTGAACCATGGATCTGTTACCGTACAAGAAGTCATTCGCCTTTCGAATAGTTGGAATTGTTATGAAATGTATGTTACCGCATGCACGAGCTCTCAAAATCGCGTTTATTTTTGTTTGCTGACGTAAACCAAGGCTATTTAAACGGAAGTCTTCTGTAAAAACAGCGCAATTTCAATTTTGGTAACAAGAATAGAATTATGTTTAAGCATCGGAAACATTTTAGGGTATTTAAGTTGTTTACGGAAGAACGTATTGATGCCAAATCTGAATCAATGGTTTTCATCGCATCTGCAAAACGGCTTTTGCTTTATGGCTTCAATTTCTGAATTGAATTAAATGGGCTCGGTACGGAAACTTGATTTAATGATATCCAAGAAAAAAAATGTGCATAACGTAAATGGAAAATTCCAAATTTACATCAAAGCAATATTGACACATCGTTCAATCCCGAAGTACAATATGAATAAGGAAACAAGTTTGATTCCAATAAAATATCAAATCATTATTTTAGCTCCTGTCCTTATACCCAAATATTAGTTGTTTTCATGACAGGGTCGGTATCTGAAAACGGAAAGAATTTCAATGGAGTTTAGAAAATGAACAACAGTTGAATTTTAGGGGAATCGCTAAGATGTAAACTTTCTTTTAATATCCCCAAAGAAATATATGGATCAAGATAATTTATAGACAAAATGTAGAAATACAATTTTTTTAGATATTGTCTGGTTTCTACCCGCTTCTAAGTCTTATTTCTCATATGTTAGCATTACCCTAAATTGAAAAGAGAATAACAATGAACACTTTCCAATTAATCATTAAACGATTTTAATGGCATTCTGGTCAAACATTTTGTTGGCCTAAAAGTTTTTTTGTAATTTGAAATTAATATCATACAAATGTTTGGCTCAAATTATTGCTTTATCTTCACCCCTTGTTGACAAGTACAAGTCATTAAATTTGACATTTGGAATATAATTACATTTTTAAGACAATTCAAATATTCCTCTATAAATAAATTTATAAATGACATTTGTATATGAAGGCCAGAGCTAACTGAGTAATTTCAAAGAATAGCTGATGGCAAAATTTAAATTCTCTCTGCGTTGGCATCTGCCATTATTTGCTTTTAAGAAGATTACGTGGTGTAAACCTTCTTTGGATCTTAAACAATGCTTAATGCTGTCCTCGTAAGCAATGATTACTTTAGAAAGCATACGTTATTATGATTTTAAATGGTAAATCGAAGCTCAATAGGAGAAAAATGCCACCGTTTATAAAAGTTTTGTCTCGTTAATTGCGTGATTTAATGTGACGTAAGAGAAAAATACTCCCACATCATATGCTAAAGAAATGACATATTGAACCCAATTATTGAAGGACAAGCATTGCTTTAGAAAGTTTTGATAAGATTCATCGCTGATAATAAAGAACTTGTCAATAATTCCTACCAAAAGCCTATACTAAGGTGTATAATTAAACAGGGAATTACAGGCTACGTAATTTCTAATACTCACAAATAATGAATGTTTTATGAATTTTAGATATTGCATTGTCCGCACGATACACGCAAATTATATAAAAGCTTACACCTTTTTGTTTTTAGCCTGCGTGGGACAGCGTTTGTTTTTCGGGGTTTTTTTAAGAAAAGCGCTCCTTTGACGCACAAAAACGCATCCCATACGATGGAGTGACGTCCGGTGTACGCTCCTTGACCGCAAGCAGAACGTTAGTCATCCGAGTGATTTTTTTTAAAAGCTGGGCTGGCGCGGGCTTAAAAATCAAAGGTGTGGGTCGGCCTACTACACACTTATCAACTGATCAGTGACACTTTTCGAGCTATACAAGAAACGTCATTGGTCCACAACTTCTGGCAGGTTTATATTAGATGAAAACTAGAAAAAAAAACCTTGTCACAAAAGTTTCTATAATCTTATTGCGCACTCTCAACAATGTAAAATATTGAAATATAAAAACGAGCGCATTATGGGGATATCTTAGAAAGTTTATTTTTATAAAAAATTAAAAAGAATAAAACATTTTACGATATGCAGTGTATGTTAAGACAAAATGGAAAACACTTTGTGAGGACCGTACACCTCACAACCGGCTCACGATCCGACTTCTGAAGAATGTGTCATTGTGTTTCTCATGCAGAATCATGTGAACAAGTTAAATTCTTTAATTGAGGTTCGGAATACTTGATTGTAAAGAACTGCATGATGAAAACTTTCTTATTAGAAAAGAAGTCGGAGCAGTAGGAACAGGCCCAAATGTTTTAACATTTAAAGCTGATTTGAACTTGGTATTCGGTTTAAAGCCTATTACTGCAATAAAATTCGACGGGTATATGCGTTTTCCAAGCTTCGCTTTTTCCATGCCTCTCCATTTTGTATAACTTAATAAATTCACTTAATTTGATATGTTTAATTCATTATATCTGTTTCCAAATCATTATAAAAGTGTTATTGAAATGGAAAATAGATCAAATCAAAATTCAGCATTCGTTTTATTTTTCAGAACAAGCATCCGGTAGATTCAATTGATCTTTTCAAATGCACAAATCAGATCCTTTGCTGTCAGATGGGATTTATACATAGAGGGTCGGACACTGAGCAAGCCCATGGTCATTCAGTTATTTTTATAAAAAGTGTACATGTTGGAGTATATGAAAGGAATAATTTATATCTATAAATTTCAATATCATCATTATATCACATCATATGTTTGACTTTTAATTTGTTCTTGGTCGCAGACACTGAGAATGAATAATGCTTATAGAAAGTAGTGATAATCTCTTATCGAATAAAATAGTGAACTGCTCCGAAATGTTCGCACTTGATCATTATTATTACTATTTTATAATTTGTTGTGATTTATATGAATTTTTAAGGCCCTCTCCTCCCTACTATACTCAACGCACCGAAGGGAAAACCATGTTAAAATTGATAAACAAATAGGTATTATTATCATTTTTTCTTTACTTTCAACATTGCTTCTTTATGACTGCGTTTAATTAATTTATAGTATCATTTTTGTTACCTTAACAAAAGTATTGATTATTGCTAGACGATTATTCAAGTGTTCGAAAAGTTATATGATGTTTGACTTCATATGTAAACGGCAAAACGTTGTCATAACTTTAGTTTTCCTGCGCCAAATAAGATAGTTCTGATCATTTTGAAGGGAAGCATGAGAAAAGATGTTTCTTCGTTTTGTTTAAATTCTCAACCCCGGAACCTAATTTGGGACGCCTTTAGTTGTTAGATGGCAAATGACTTTGCCACTTTTGTGGAAACTAGTTTATTGAACGTGTAATACAATTTATTAAAGGAGCAAAGTATCACAAAGTTTTGGCAGAGAAGTGATACGACTTTGTCGGACATAATTACATTCATAATTGATCAGGTTTCACCAAGTATTTCAAAGTGTGCACTAGAACAGAGCTCATTCAGCTTTCGTTGAACATCTGGATGTGCGTCCTGAGATTTATTTCCCCCCCCCCAAAAAAAAACAACATGCAATGTTACATTGAAATGCACACCGTTTTGTATGTTATAATGTGGTGTGTTTCTTCAGAATTAAAAGTTTTATATTTATAGATAAAATACTTGATTCACATGACGGAGCATAAACTATAAAGAGCATTTTATCGAAGCCTTACATAAAAAGAAAGATGCTTCTCACAAATATTTTCGCAAACTGGGCAACCATACATGTATGATGCGATTAAAGCCGGTCACTTTATTTATGATTAAAAAATGTATATAAGTTTTAATATCGTCATAATATCATTCCTTTGTTGATTTCAAAGGGTCAATGATTCACGTATATAGTAAAGGTGAGTTGAGCTGCATGTAATTTTAGAGGCGGTCAGTATCTTGTCAGTCGGTTGTCGTCGCTATAAAACAGCCATTTGTGGTTTTATCTAATTGGTTTCACTCGTCCAAATAGTAATCTTTGGTAACGCCAGCTAATGTTCCCACAAGAAGTTGCAAGGAAGTGTTAGATTAAACAAGCTTGCTCTTTAATTAACTTTACACCATTTTTAATTTACTAAAATTTTACATAAACGCTCATATCCCCTCCTCAAGGTAAAATATATTTTAGTGGAATTCATTTTTTTTTCATTTACCACCGCTACATGTAGCATGTCTTTGTTGCGTTGGCGTTAACTCCAAAGGTGCTGGATTCGACACTTTGCACGATTCGACACAACTATTCCAGATAAATACATATATTTTTGTGTAACTCGCTTTTCTGTTATTTTTCACCACTCCATTTAAAAGGCATTTATAGTGCTAGTGTTTAATATAGTGTTTAATATAACACCTATGGTGCTGGATTCGACATTATGCATGATTCGACACCACTACTCAAGATAAAAAAAAAAAAAATATTTTGTGTTACTCAATTTGCCGTCATTTGTCACCACTACATTTACAAGGTATTTGTGGTATTAGTGTTAAAACAAGTTTTAAAACTAACACCTATGGTGCTGGATTCGACACCTAGCATAATTTGACACCACAACTCAATATAAAAAATATATTTGTGTGTGCAACTCAGTTTTTTGTCATTTGCCACTACGTCATTTAAAAGGTGTTCATGGTGCTAGTGTTAAAAATAGGGTTAAAATAACACATGTGGTGCTTGATTCAACACCATGCACATATATATACTCACCCCTCCTCTCTTGTAATCATCTACATCAGCGAATAGATCCGGTGACTCTGCGGCAGCTGCCCTGGCAGCGAGGTCTCTGAGTCTGTAGAGTAGCACTGTGTCTGCATTATCCTGGGCGTATGCCACCACCAGCACGCTCAACGTGCACGCTACCAAAAACACAGTTATTTGCTGAATCTGCATCTGGAAAGTTTGAAATACTGTTTATATAAAATATAAAATTTAGTTCCTGGTGTGTTTGTCCGTCGGAGTTTTAAGAGCACTTGTATGATGAGTTGATCCCGTGGTTGTTAGCCCTGGTGAGGTGCGAGCTTGTGCGGTACCAGCGTGGTGATTGTTCGTTGAGCGACTACCGTGGATAAAAAAAAAAATGGGTTGCCGTGAGATGGTGAATAGTTTCTTCGGGCCGCTGTCTTGCTTTATGCAATTTTATCAATAATTTGACTTGAATTGTGCCTCAAACGATGAAAATAGAGTTGCAGCGTTTCCTGGGTTTTGAGCGTGTGTGTCTGTATGCTGCTTTCCAGAAAATGGGCGAATGAGTCGACAATCTATGGTAGATGGTAAGTTATGAGAAGCTCGGCATAATTGCAACATTGATCACCGCGCACGCGCAATGCAACAATCCCTGGGAGTTAGTGAATAAGTTTGGCGTCGCTACGTCAGAAGACGTCCGGCCAATAGGAACCGGGCTCTGTCAATCGCGGATAAACGTCACCGCGAAAAGGGGGTGGGCTCGTAAAACTTTGTGTTGAATGCCATGTATGTTTGTGTACATGTAAGGGATACATGTTGGCACGTGTGGGTGGTGTGTGTGCGTGATCTGTGCACAGCGTGGGTGTAATAATTCGTATTCATATTGTTATGGATCCCCGTCATGAGTAAAAGACAGAGGGACGGTAAATATATTTTTTGGAAAAGGGTCTGCCAAGACAATCGGGTAATCCTTGCTAGTGCAATTAAAACACCTCTGGATTTTTACTGTAATCACGTTCATCCTTGATTTAGTGACATCGTCCGAATCAAGAAAACAAACGGAAGAATCTTGCAATGCTACATTTTCCAAATTGTTATTTCTAGATATGGTTTAATTCGAATAGCCCACAGCATTCAAGTATGTTTTTGAGTGAGTCTGTCCGTTTCTACAAAAAAGATAAATTTCCACTGTTTGTCCCTAACTTTCTCTCATAACCAAGATTTTACACTTAGTAATACCTAAAAATTTCAATACAAAATTATTTTGGATGATGCTCAAATTATGTGTATCATATTTGATAATATGTATTTCATTTGTTTTCTGATTGTTAAGCTGTATATATTTTGTTGAAAATGAATTTGAAATATTCTGATGAATAGATTTCAATTAGGTTAATATCCATGCTATTAAATTTCGATCACATCTAATCTTTTGCATTTGATGCATGTGTCTACAAGGTTTCAACCGTGTCAAAATAAATGATAGTAATAATTAATAATATATGCGCACGCATCCACTCTGCTGAGTGCTTAAGGCGCTTTTACATTATTATTACCCAGGCTTTACCCCGGCAGCCATCCGCGGCGCACTTGGCATTTCAAGGAATAAATATTTCAAGGAATAAACACTCCTGCCAGGTACCCATTCACCTCACCTGGGTTGAGTGCAGCACAATGTGGATGAATTTCTTGCTGAAGGAAATTGACGCCATGGGTAGGATTCGAACCTACGACCCTCTAGTTGAAAGGCGAGAGTCACGACCACTACCCCCAAGGCATCAAAACAAATGAATTGAATTGATTAAGGACATTAGTAAGCCATACATCTTTACTTCACTTGGCCCAACTGTACATTCTAGCTTATTCTGCTCACGTATTTCAATTTTTCAATAGACTCTTTCGATACAACTTACTTGACCCGTATAAAAAACAATGCCAATGTCATTATGTTATGAAATCGACAATACAACCCTTCTCCAATATCTTTTCTTGATTATTATGTCCTCACAATAATCCGTTCATGAATGGAAAATAAATACAATACAATGAGAAACCTTACAATATAATTCAGGACTTTGCTCGATCGGTTGGTGTCATTGGTATCAATTAGTAAGATAACTTACGACCCTAGTTATAATGTCAAAATAATTAAACATAAGTATGAAAACAAAACAAAAAACAGAAAAATGACAGCCCAACTCACGTTTTTCGTTTTGCTTTTTTTCGGTTTGTTTCTACTGATGAAATTCAATTTGATTCAAGTAATATCATTCACCTTCTGCATGTGCGCAGCCAAGGGGGTGATTTAGCGGTAGGGGCAGGCGGCTCCCTCCCCAGAAAATTGTGTAAAATACTTATACAAACTATTTACAACCCCCGTAAACACGTGTCCGTCCAACTCCCC
>BQKZ01001132.1:10790-21787 GCA_036244855.1 Temnopleurus reevesii | reverse complement strand
AGTAGTAGTAGTAGTAGTAGAAGTAGTAGTAGTAGTAGTAGTAGAAGTAGTAGTAGCAGTAGTAGTAGAAGTAGTAGTAGCAGTAGTAGTAGTAGTAGTAGAAGTAGAAGTAGTAGTAGTAGTAGAAGTAGTAGTAGTAGTAGTAGTCGTAGTGGTAGGAGGAGTAGGAGAGATAGGCATATGTTCTTTGCAACATTTGCCCCTTTTGCTCTCTTCATTTCGAGAAAGAGAAAAGATATGGAGGAAGGAGTGATAGAAATATGAGATCGTGAAACAGAGGTCTCAAAGCGAACTCTGACCCTGTTGTAGTATTCACATTTTTAATTTTTGTTTATCTCCTGCATATTCAGGAACAATATCATGCATATTCCGGTAAAAGACCCTTCGCAGTTGCACGCAGCAAATTTCAAAATACTCATTAAACCTCAACGGGAGGAGCGAAACATCAAAATCGTTTCCCGTTATTCAAGTAAACAGTAGCCATTTTAAAGTATTATTCAAGCTTGTAACGTTTAAACAATGTTTTATTTGTTCTTTTATGATATAACCCTGTGGAAACACATTAAAGACGGGGCGACATGACGTTCAGGGCGTGGCTAATTACTGGCCGCTGCCATTTTGATTACGAAGATTAGCGAACAGAAAAATCACGGCATTTTTAACCTGAAATAGTGACCTAGCAAGTTATATTTCGCTTGCTCGCATCTCGGCAATCACATACGTAGGCTATGCGTTTCGTACAGTTTTAGAAAAATCGAAGCTGAAGAAGAAAGGAATCAAAGTTACATGCGACGATCATGGATCGGAAATTCGTACGAAGTTTCCCTAAGTGTCTGAGCTTGGCAGGGTGCGAAAGCAAGGAAATGTTCAAATATCGTTGTTGCCAATACACAACACGCGGTTTGCGCGCAACCAGAAGTCCTGTCGATCATGACGGACTGACTTTAATCTGTAATTGTTTTTAATTTCACAAATGGACCTGTACGTTTGAGGAAAATTTGGAAAGTTTAAGTAAAAGGCTAAATCAGCATCCCGTCAAGGACCAATAAACGCGATAGGCAAAGGATCTGCTCAAAAATAATGAAATATTTTATGTTATAATATCGGTGAGAGCTAATAGCACAGCCTAGTCAGTAACTCATCTGAATTAGAATGAAACGGTCCTTAATGGCGTGGATTCGATTCCACAACTGTCGAGTTCTTTTCACTATTGTTTTCTTTATAAATGTATATATGTTTTTCTTTTTTATACTTGTACAACATTTTACCCTTCCAAGAAGATACAACATAGCATCCGAAAAGGTGCACCCAATGTTGCATTAGTTTGAATTCTTAGTTTTAATGCGTACATTGAAACTGATTTAACAATGATAGACAGCTGTTTTATGTAGTAATAACTCTTTGTTTTTCTTTTGTAACGTTTAGATTATATAATACTGATTGTAATTATGTGGAGTACTTTGTACATAAGTAATTTTCGGGCATATAGCCTCGTAATAATGCCCACGAACGTTATAGGTTTTTGAGAAAAATCGTAATCTCTAATCATTATTAACTTTGCAGTGATTGGCATTTTAGTCGTATTATATAACACAATCTCAATCAAGAGACCACATAATAAACTTGAAGGTTATTAATTCAAAATTCAATCCCTAACTATTATGAAGCTTGAAAAGAGAGGGATTTAAATTATTCCTTGGATTTGTCACACCATGGACGTATTCATGTTGGAAGACTCAATTTAAATGATAGACAAGGATATGTATTCGTTTGCCCCAGAAAATCCTTGAGTGTATTGATTAATGACAACAACAAAAAGTCAGAAGAACAGACTGAAAAAAAGTGACGCAGATCGGACAATAAATAAGAAAGTTATAAACATTACTCAACAGGGATTTTTCATACATAATAGTCAACTTCCGGTCACGTGTTATGACGTATAGCATACACTTCACTGCAAGTAGTTTATCTTTTTGTTTAATAAACGCATCATTAACCCTTTAACGAAAAATGCTGTGTCGTCGATAAAATTGTTACACTTACGTTTATTCATTAAGACAACCGGATTGTTAAGAGCAATAAATATTGCAAGTTATCATTCCAGAAGTGCATGAAAATAATACTACAAATGAATTATGCTTTGAAGTTGACTGCACAATTGTTATTAAATCTTTGTAGCTCATGTTCGTTTTTCACATTTTGATCGTAGGATTGGCAGTCAGTTTACAACACCAACCCGACGATTATCTATTCCTCTAATGCTGAGCACAAATAAAGACAGAAGAGCACCAACGTCTGTCTTTTAAACACATTTTTACCTCATAGGCACCGGTTTTAGATTGAAATGGGGTTATGTTGGATAAAACGTTTTGCCAGAGTTTTTCTCTGTATAAAGTTTAACGGCAAAATTGCTCTTTGTAAGAGTTTTCCTGTTTTTTGACAAAGTTTACAGTGGCAACAAGTTGAGACTTATTGCCATGGGTTATCATTGAGTACAAGGAAGGGTCACCAGTCGATCGTAGAGTCGTGCGTAGATCTACGAACAGCTTTGTGAAACATACCCTGCACACAATGATAACCCCTGACGCTCAATTGCCCCAGAGGAAGGGTCACCCTGCGCACATTGATAACCCCTGACGCTAAATTGCCCCAGAGGAAGGGTCAATCTGCACACAATGATAACCCCTGACGCTAAATTGCCCCAGAGGAAGGGTCAATCTGCACACAATGATAACCCCTGACGCTAAATTGCCCCTGGGGAAGGTTGACCAGTCCTTCGTAAATTCGTGCGTAGATCGATAATCCAGCAAGATACAATGCACAAAAGGCCAGGAAATTAATCTAACACTTACTCAAAGATCGCAATGTCATTTGGCTACAGATACAAGTTCATAAAGATGTGTAAACTACGAATGTTTCTACGAACATGACGAACGACCCTCTCTTGGGCGGTGCTTTACCAAGCAGTTCTTAAAGTCACGCAGGACTTTGAGAAAGACTAGAGTACGTTAACAGGTATAATACGCGTAGGATTCTCGATCATTCAGCGAAAAGCGAATACAAGTCATGCGTAAAGTTCTTAAAGTCTTTCGTAACTTGGCCAAACACCGCCCTGGGCTTTGTTTTGTGAAGCTGTTTTTAGATCTACGCACTTCTCTACGAACGACTGATTGATCCATTCTCAGGTGAGACCAAGCACCATATGGTTTATCATTGGGTGCGAGAAAGGGTCACCAGCCGATCGTAGAGTCGTGCGTAGATCCACGAATAGCTTTATGAAACAACAACCCGGGCGGTGTTCCACCAAGATAAGAAAGACTTTACGAACGACTTTACACACGGCTGGTATCAGTTCTTGTGCTGAATGATCGAGAATCTTACGCGTATTACACCCGTTAACGTACTCCAGTTTTTTTTTTAAGTCGTGTGTAACTTTAAGAACGACTTGGTGAAAATCTTTGGTTTTGTTCCCAGTATTCGTCTATAGTGGATGTGAAACAACTTTTCATAAATAATGTTGTAAACCAGCAAAATACAATGCAAAATCTCAGGACCATGATGTAAAACAGTTTTTAACTGATCTCGTTATCCTGAATAAAATTGTTTGAATAAATAAATAAATAAATAAATAAACAAGATGCCAGGAAACTAATCTAACACTTACTCAAATACTGTGATGAATTAGATCGTTCATTACAATCATAGTCTATATACAGATCTAGAGAATTGCCTTGAGAAAAGTCGACAGGCGTTCGTATAGAGTTGTGCGTAGATCTCCGAACAGCTTTATGGGACATCACTCTGGTTTGAATCTAAACAGGTATCTATAGTAGATGTGAAACGACTTTCCACAACATTTTGGAAATCCATCAAGATATAATGCCAAAAATACCAGGAAATTAATCCTGCACTTACTCAAAGATCGTAATGTGCTAACTACACACAAAAGGTGCTACAACATTCACGCGAAGAATTATATTAAATGGGAATTCATCATTGGTGTGACTTAAGACTTTGATGGTTTTGCGAATTAGGTATATAGCCTCTGTGAATCTGTGTAAAATTGTTACTTGTTTGCACACTGCAATAATGCCGGTGCTAAATTCAAATGGTGTTATCCAATATGGATACCGGGATATGGTTTAAATTAACACCGTTGGTGTTATTCAAAACCAGCAATTTATCTATATCGGCAATACTGGTTGAATTTAACACTGGTGTTTTTCGGAGCACTATACTATAGGTTGATCCATAATGGTTAAAATCCTCATGCTATTATGTGTATATTGGATATACACAGACACCTCAGAAGACTACACCAGATAGAAAAAATAACAAACCCATACACTGCCAAAGCGGTGGTGTTAAATTCATTTGGTATTACCCGATATGGATACCTGGCCGGTGTTGATTAACACCATGGATGCTACATGAACTTCATTCCGGTATCCATATCGGATAACACCAGTTGAATTTAACACCGGTCTTTTTGCAGTGTAACACTGGCACAATTATCCTGGTTATGAAACCCACGCCAAATTTCCGGAGGATATCAAAGGCAATGGCATTATCTTTCGGTCTAAGCTTGTTTATGGGGGATTACGCCTTTCCCTTATGATGTAATAAGAGAGTGTACGAGAACTCGGAGAAGGATGAATATCATCCCGCTGGTATGTACCATAGGTGACCAAATATTGTATTTGAAAAAAACAGTCACAGCTTGCACAGGTTATCGCAATGCAGGTTTTCAGGTATAATGGGTGACTTCAAGTACGGTGTTGAATGCTGGTGTTGGTGTTGCACCAAAACCAACACCAGCCTCAACCCCAAACTTGAAGTCTGTCGGTGTTTGGAGTAGACCTCGCAAGATTCTGACGTATTTCCGGTCGTTTCTGTATCACTTCTGTAAACTGACCAACGGTGTTTGAGCTCGGTTTACGGACCGTTTTGCTCTCTCAACACCAACACCAGCACCGAACACCGTACTTGAAGTCACCCAATGTACTTATTTGCGCTTATGCGACACACAGTCGTACAAACGCCGCACGTCTTTTGTTATTGTTCTTGTTTTGTTTCTCGCCATGTAAATCAATTAATCAGGACAATAAGAACCACCGTCAAATAGTCGGTGTGTCTTTCTAAGCTAAAAACACCGGCTAAATGCCTGATAAGATATATGTATACATGTATGTGTTTATCAGGATTAAACACAGACAAATAAAGGGTGTTCTTGGGGAGTAAATCGGGTACAGCGCCCCATAACACTCAAAAGAGTGATATTACAACATACAAGGAATGATTATTTTGAATGGGAATAATGTCATACCCTTCATAAAGGATATCCAAGACATCCGTATAAACCAGGGTAGCCAGGGTAACCACTTTTCAGCTGTGAAATGGTCTGTCAGCATAATATAAAGTTATAAGTTCTTAGTCCACATCCATTCTTAAATGCCGAGCGCCTGCCAATAAGGCAGATGATCCCTCTTCTAAAAGTATTTTGTATATGACTCAACCGGGGATCGAACCCTCGACCTGTCTTTCATGGGGCAGATGCTCTACCACTAAGCCGCACACATTTCATTCTGAACAACATAGTGCTCACGCAAAGTTTTCGGGATATATTTGGAACCATTACTCCAATGTACCTACAAAGAGCGTAAGTTCAACCAAAATTATTCTGATGAAGTTCCCCTTTATTCTCTCACCTCTGGCTCCGCCGCTTCTTGAGCGACACTTTCTCCATTCTACTGTTTAAACATTACAAAGCTTACTATCCACAAAAAGGTGTCCTTCATTTCGTAACTGGCCAATCGAGAGGTATTGGTCACTCCAAATTGCATCAGGGCGAATCGAAGACATCATAGATTTGTAACGCACACCATGTGGGCGTGCACGCTGGGAGATCGGGTTGTTACTGCAATCGCCGACGCCATCTTGGAAACCTGACGTCCGCTTTAATAGCCTGTCTGGGGATGTAAGTAGAGAGCCCTCACACCAAATAGCAGGATCTCTCCTTCTGGAAAACGAAGCCAATTACAGAGGGATATGTTGTAATTACCTATACTTAACCATTGCTGGCTGCAGGCGAGTACTAGATATTTTGCTCTCTCTTTTTTGTTTCTTCTTTTAAAGCGTTTTCCCCCGTGCTGAGCGCGTGGAGCTCCGTAGCGAATGCGTAATACTTCCACTGGTCGCACCTGCGGGGGAAACAGCTTTGCGCGCGACAGGTGATAACATCGTCTAAGCGGGGACTTTGGGAAATATTGATGAATGCAATTTTCCGGGGTGAGAAAATGAAGAAAATGAAGAAAAATAAGGCGGGAACGATATTTTGCCTGAATAGGAGAGTATTGATATCTGTTGTGAAATAATTCATACGCGGAACCACTTTATTGTAGCGTTTTCGATCTAACAGCAGCTTTAATATCGCACCTGACCAATTGAGGAGAAAAAGATTTACATGATTTTCGGTATTCAAAATTTCAGAATTGTCCACGTATTCATAGTCATCATCATTCAACATATTTGTTACAGATAGTGAGGAGTGTATAGGTAAATTGGTTCTTTAGGACGAAAAACAACTAGTAGCCCGAAGTAACACCGAAAAGAGACAGCAAGTCCCGATTAGCTTTCCCGTCTATATTTATAATAATAATAGATGCAATTTATATAGCGCACGTATCCACTCTGCTGAGTGCTCAAGGCGCTGATCACATACAGATGGTCAAGCTTTAAAAAGCATCTAACTCAACACCAAGTTTTTGCAATTGTAGGGAGTATGAGATTTCGGTAGGGTTCGCAAAAGGTTTGGAAAGGTTTTTTTAAAAGTTTAAAGAAAGTCTGTTCATAAATTTTATTTTGTTCCCAGTTTATTTGTGGGAATGACAATTTTTTGGGGGAATACAAATTTTTACGAAGAGTGAAAACAATGACCTGGAATTAGGAACCGACGAAAACAGCTAGATTTGGAGGATTTGGATGAGTAAATACACTCTAAAACAACCTAGTCATTTTTTTTTTATTATAGATCGTCTTTTGATATTATTATGAATAGAAACTAATCATTCTGAAATTGATTTATAATCATATGTGACTTGTATTAATGTTTTAAATTGAATCTAATCATTTTGATTAGATTTCCTATTCGTAATTATGATAAGATTTCCACATAAAAAAATGATTCGATTTTTGTAATTATTTTGATTAGATTTCCAGGTGTCCCCGTTTGTATTGTTTTCCTAATCAATAGTTTGTTTTAGAGTGTATATAAGGGGGTTCCGTTCACTCAGAAAGCTCATGCACCAGCCCGTACCAACACGTCATATTAAGGGACTTTTAGCAAACAGGACGGGAGTGCCGATCACAACGTTAGCTCTAAGGTCCATTCCAGAAGTAGCGTTGTGTTGGTGCACCCTTCTGGAACGGACCTTAGAGCTAACGTTGTGATCAGCCCTCCCGTCTTCTATGCTAAAGGTCCCTAATATGGAACTGAAGGGCTGATCAGAACGTTAGCTCTAAGGTCCGTTCCAGAAGTAGCGTTGTGTTGGTAAATATATTAAGCATTGCCAACGTTAGAAGAGGACGGTATAATGAGAAGGGCGCCACGAAAGACTTGGAGTGATGACGTAAAATACGTCATCGTACTAGCGTCTTGATGAGAACCTTCTTCCTGGCGAAGACCGTCCTGAAATAACGTACTCAACCTTATGGCCCGCTAGATTTTCCCGCGCTTGAGAAATAACGTCCTGATCAGCCCTTCCGTCCTCTTGCTTACGTTCCGTATTATCCTATCTGGGCCCTATTGCATTAAAAGTTGCGCTTAAACGCAAGTCAGAAAATTTAACACAACTCCATTTTCAACCGATATCAGGAGCGCGTATTTAGGACTTGCGTTTAATTTTCTGAGTTGCGTTTAAACGCAACTTTTATGCAATAGGGCCCAGAAGACCAAAGTGAAAAGATATTCAGCTATAAAGCAGTATTTTCGAGAGCCAAGACAAGAACAAATTCAATACGAGTGACACCGGCTTTACAATATACAATATAATTTGCTTAACATAACACAATGTATGTGAACAAAAAATGTAAAAACAACAAAATGACTGTATTATGTCGATGACGTTCGAATGAATATATTTCCACATTTCCAAATTTCAAATACGAAATAATACGTAACTCTTATAAAGCGGTGTTAGTACAGATTTTTGCTATCTATAAAAGGACATTTGAATTGTAAAGAAACAAATGTTTAGACCTTGAATATTATATGATTATCATTTTTTTTCAATTGATTTAGGATACGGTTCAGAAATATTGGAATCAATCCTGACGCTTTCGTTGCAAAGTCAGTTCCAAAAACTGATCAACACAATTGCAAAAATGTTCGCATACTATTTTATTTGACCATTCATTTGCATTTGAGTATTTTAGCACATATAGCATTTAAAAATGTTTATTTGTCAATTTTCCAGGTTAACTCATAATGCTTTAGTCAGTATTTAGTGTTTCCGTATTGTTTTCGAAAAACTATACATATGCGCGAATCAAGAAACAATTCGATGCTGCAAATTTCATAATTTTCCGGATTGATAGAAAACCATGTCAACTGAATCCGGGATTATGTTTCATAAAGGGTCTACGAACGGCTGCTGACTCGTCCATGCGCTCAATCATATAGCTGAATAGCATATATGAGAAAGGTAGATGTACGAACAACTTTATGAAACACAACCCTTGGCATTCCTGGGAGGAATTAACCTAATAAATGTGTCAGGTTCTTGTTTCATAAACTACTCATAAATGCACGCACGACGATGCGCACGACTGGTGACCATTTACTGCCCTCAATGACGCCTACTTCATGTCGTGTGTACTTTTCCGAACAGCTTTATGAAACAAGCACCAGGGAGGTTTTTCACCAAGTCTTTCTTGAAGTTACGCACGACTTTAAGATCAACTGGGTAGTGTTTCACCAAATCGTTCTTAAAGTTACACACGACTTTAAGAAAGACTGGAGTACCATAACGAGTGTGATACGCGCACGATTCTCGATCATTCAGCACGAGAACTTTTACCAGTCGAACGTAAAGTCGTGCGTAAAGTCTTTCTTATCTTGGTGAAACGCCTCCCAGGTGCCAATCATGTCTTTTCATCACATTTGCATTATGTAGCTTATGATTTAGACACACGACGATGGTTTCCCAAAATGTTTTTTTTTTATTTGAGTTCTCAAATAAGTCACTAATCTTCGAATGTTCGTGTAGCAATGATAAAGCTTTTATTTCATCACGGAAGTAACGAATATTGTATTGTTAGATGAGTGTCCATAAACTTTAAAGGTGTGGACGATATCATAATACATTGAGCAGTGGACAGGTTTTATGTATTAAAATTTCAGAGCCATCTTGTCGCTTTTATCCTGACTGTGCTCATTTGAGAGGGCCCTCTAACACAAAACAAATTTACAACTAATAGCAAACGTTAGTACATGATTTCCCATAAACTAGCTATTGATATCAATCGTACAATTGGTAGGAAAGCTTTATGTTACGGGAGCCCATGTCAGAATTTGCTCCAAATCAAAATTGTAAGATATCTCAATTTTGAAGTGACTGTTAATTCTATTGCCGAGTTAAAGATCTAAGGAGATATCCAAACATTATGAGCAACAGTATATTTGTCAGTTGGCCGATAAAAATGACATGAGGTAAAGCCGCTCCTTACTTTTCCTGCTTTCTATAATTCAGAGCCCTCTGGCAAGGCTTAAACCATGATTTAATACTCATTATTAGATGCCAGATTGAAAAAAAAGCATACTTGTTCTACTTACAAACACTACAGCATTAGTGAACCAACGCCTGGTGGTTGGAAATAATCTCCTACTTGCTCGTGGTGGCGTTAGCTTCGTGACATGTCTTTTGTAACACATTCAATCAATAGACGAGGCGGTGTTTCATTAATATAAATAAGACTTTAAGAACGACTTTTAGTTCGACTGGTACCAGTTCTTGCGCTGAATGCGCGTAAAGGCCCGGCCACACCAAACACGGTACATCACGGCACGGTATTTACTTGATGTCTCGACTGTGATTGGCCAATTGTTGAAGATCCTTTGCGCATAGGCAGATAGGAACGCGCTGGCCAATAGCAACCGAGATACTGCGTAAAAACCGTGCCGTTACGCCGTGCCGTGTTTGGTGTGCTGGAGCCTTAATAGTGTGAACAAGTACGCACAAGAACTGATACCAGTCGAACGTGTTCTTAAAGTCTTTCTTATCTTGGTGAAACACCTCCCTGGCCGGTGTATCACCAAATCTCTATCAAACTTACGCACAACTTTAAGAAAGGGTTGAGTACGTTAAAATGTAATACGTGTATAAGATTCACGATTATTCAGCAAAAGAACTGGTACCAGTCTTGCGTAAAGTCGTTCTTAAAGTCTTTGGTATCTTGGTGAAATACCGCCCCGGGTAGCGTTTCATAAAGCTGTGCGTAGATCTACGCACGACTGTAGTACGATCGGCTGGTAACCCTTTCTCCCACTCAATGATATTTCATTGCGCTGAATCGCACCGAACTGAGAAAGAATTACCAGTCGTTCGTACAGTCGTGCATAGATCTTCACGCAGCTTTATGAAACACAACCCTGTGCGTGGCGCCCCAGTGTGAACGAGCTCTTGATACCCATTATCTCGAATATTTTCCATAGCCTTTGCAAATGTGGTTTTTTTTTTCAAATAAGTTGCGTTATCATTCTAATCGACAAGTTGGAAACTGACGTTGACAATGCAAATTACTGCTGAGTTTTACAGCCTAAATATGCTGGTTCATCTCTAAGGGGGTGTTGCTCAAAATCAACTGCAAATCAATTGCAACTTTGCGAATTGTAACGCGCATTTTCATTCACGCACGGTATGCGCATTTAACAAGACGCGCGTGAAACAATGATTTTGATTGGCGCGTTCCGATCAACTGCAACTTGCGATCAATTGCAA
>BQKZ01001132.1:0-10171 GCA_036244855.1 Temnopleurus reevesii | reverse complement strand
CCGTCATACGAGATATTTTATCATCTGTTAAAATGTTTAGAGATGCCCTACAAAACAATTTTTTGGAGAACGTACACACCCACCGGAAGATATTTTTTGTAGATCAATATAGATGTGTCCATGATTATTCACCCAATAGAGAAAATGTCGCCCCAGACTTTTACTGAAATTCCGGTATTGCCATTAAAGACATTACGGAACTTAAGCGAAGAAGACGGAAGAGCCGATCAGGACGTTATCTTTCAAGCACGGGAAAATCTAGCGGGCGTTCTCAACCTTAGCGGCCCACTAGATATTCCCGCGCTTGAGAAAGTCGTCCTGATCGGCCCTTCCGTCTTCTTTGCTTAAGCTCCGTACTTTTTTATGAGCACACCCACCAACTCATGACGTGGCACACCCACATGTAATGAGCTTCTGACCCTGACTACCTGTAATCGTGAAAAATATCGGAGGAAAGAAGAACAAATGCAGGACATAGAAAGGCTACATAATTGAGATGTTATCTTATTTAGACATTATTCAAACTTCTTGATTGGAATTTTGAAGGACGGTCGTTTTTCTTCGTCATAAAAATCTAGCGGGAGTGATTATGATTATGATGTGTTTGTGTTGATGAGCTAAACTTGTTTCCAATCACATTTAATGAAGGAAATAAGACAGGAAATGCTCTTTATCTCTTTGTTCGAGTAATCACGTGCTCAAGGATGTGGGCCGGGGGCATTTGGAGCAAAACCCCTCCCCCTCCCACTCCTCCATTGAGTAGCCGGAAGGGGCTCAGAAGTACTAAAATGGATTCCCAAATTGTATTTTTTTTTAAATATTTGTTAGGCCGCCGCGCACCGTGGATGGTGATAAAAAGGGCACATTGCTCTCCGGACCGTAAGGAATATCGAGACAACCTTAAAAGATATTATTCCCCAAAATGCTGGTCCCGAATGTAAATACTCATATTTTCTATCTCTCTCTCTCTCTCTCTCTCTCTCTCTCTCTCTCTCTCTCTCTCTCTCTCTATCTACATTGTATATCTCTTTCCCCCACCTATTTCTCTTCCCCCCCCTCCTCTCTCTCTTTCTCTCCCTCCCCCTCCCTTTCTCAACGGCATGTTTATTTGGAGTGTTTTCATGTGCATAAAACATAAAATTCTTCTGGATGATGGAGAATCCATGAAGGACATCCGAAGAGGAACACATGGCGACTAGGCGGATATGAACTCAGTCCAGTTGAGGACTATGTGTTCTGATGACACCCGGATCTGCATATTCTCTTACACTGTACACATTGGGATTACATACCAGTCAACCACAGGGTCCTTACATAACCCCCTGATCATGCTGACGCGCGATCAGAGGGTTATGTAAAAACTCTCTGGTTGATTGTAAAGCAGTCCCTGTGTGTACAGTGTAAGAAAATATGCAGAGGCAGGTTCTATCAGAACACAGAGTCATCAACTGGACTGATATAAAATATACGTGAGAAAAACAATCATCAGCGTGCGAATTTATAGCTTTTCTGTGACATCATTTCGAGTAATATTGTTCTCAACCTAAAAGCACTTAAAGTGTATTGAGAACTAAATTGTTCTAATTTTAGTAGACACCTGGTATCCACTAAGAACACTGTTTATTTGATCGCCATTTAACCTTTCCCCAGATATATTTACATTTAGTTAAAACTGTACCATCTAATCGGCCAGTACTTTAAACACTAATCGACATCAAAGCAAATTCTGCCTAAACCACACACTGAATGAAAAATCCGTTACGTACGGTATCGTTCTACACGGGCCTTTTCTCGAAATGATATCATTATGTACTTGATAAACTTGCCGCCTTTGCAGCCATTGATAGCAGCTAAACAAACGAATGACTGGCTCAAGAAGACCCTTACCCATTAAATTGTCATTTATATCTAACGGGAACGGGGCGAAATTCCATGGTATGCCCGGAAACCCCTTATAGCAGTTATACCACGCCTAATAAATCTCAATTCAGACTGCACTGATAAGTAAAGAAAAGTGGACGGATCTTGGAGTATGTTTTACAATAAATGCAGCCTCGATGAACTTATTTTGCTGTGTGTCTGTCCATTCAAGATTGGACAAATCCGACAAATTGGTTGACAAGCAAGATAGAGAGAATAAAAGATGGCGATTGACAGTGTAAGCAACGCGGACGTAACGGCATCAACATGCCACTTTTAATGACGCATCATCCTCATTGCATTCCTTTGAGGAGCTACGGAAAAGCTTTATAATGGCGTAATGAAATTTTTATGAAACGATCGAGAAAAGAGGAACAATAAAGCAATACGGGTTGATCTTTTGTGGAATGCAATAACAGATAAGGTTGAGACAATGAAATGAGACTCGATTGGGAGTTATCATTGTCGTAATTCTATGGAACTATCTGCCATGCCCTGAGGCAATATATCAGAATTTTTCATGCTAGAGCAGATTCTTTCTCTAGAGCCAGAATTCGCAAAATATTAAACACGTCATTGCGATACACAAGATACACAAACGCAATATCTCATTTTTTATGCATCGCTATCTTTCAACAAAGTTTGTTAACACTTCTTATTTTCTAAAAAAAAAAATCGTTAATAATGATATAATGTGTTAAAAATAAAAATAGGCTTATATTACACGGCCGTGCAATATAACATTTTGCATTTGTTGTAATGGGAATGTATAAGCGTTCCTTTATTTTCATTATGATGTAGGAAATATTATGTTCCCAATGTAATGTAGTGTAATTTGGTGGTTGGATCTAATGGCCCATTTATCTATATATGATCTGTATATGCACAGGGACATTGCATTATTATCCGGCTATAGCATGGCTACCATTTGGCTCACACTGTTTTTCAGGAATTTCTTCCTACCGGTACCCATTCACCTAACCTGGGTTGAGTATAGCACAATGTGGATGAATTTCTTACATGAGGAAATTAATGCAATGGATCAAATTCGAACCTACGACCCTCAGGTTGAAAAGCAAGAGTCAAAACCACTACACCACGACGCTTCCATCTAACAGTACGTTACATAAAAGATGCAATTAAACTTAGAATAAAGTATTAATCGTAAGTCCATGGCAAAACATGTACCAAAGTAGTTTCTCTTTTATCTCTATGTTACATGCTCCGAGGACTGGATTCTAAATACCGAAATTATTCTTCGTTTAATGGGGTGTTGCTCAAAATCAGCTGCAAATCCACTGCAACTTTGAAAATTGTAACGCGCATTTTCATTCGCGCGCGGTATGCGCATTTAACAAGACGTGCATAAAACAATGATTTTGATTGGCGCGTTCCGATCAACTGCAACTTGCGATCAATTGCAACTTTTGAGCAACACCCCCTAAGTCTAACAAAACTTTACTGGGGATGATTTGGTTATTCGGCTTGCACATAATCCAGTGAAGTGCACAATATACGATGCATTATCAAACGAATATTTAATGATTTTTTTTTCCTTGAGTGGGTGCATTTTGAGACGTGTTTGTTATAAATCCATCACAGTTAAAATCACATTGAAAGAGAATATAAAAACAAAAACCAATATATCCCTGTATTATACACTTTAATGACTGTTAACAATTCAGTACAACGTGAAAGTGGTCATAATACTGTCCATGAATATTGATTGCGGTCCTATACACTTTTATGAGGGTCTTTGTATGGCTTATTTCGTATATTTCGTATATTCCAGATAATGCGATTAGAAATTATAACCGCTAATGTCCGTCATTTATTACTGCGAACACTAAAAAATGTCTTATTACGGCCATTTAAGGTCGACTACGGGTTTATTGCGGTAGAAGTACGATAAAAAAACGGAACAGAAAGTACCAGAAACCTTCGTTGACCATATTTAGCGCATGGCAGCATTAATATCTTTAAATACAGTGACGAAAACTGTATACACGAGCAAAATGAGCAACAAGCGATAAACGATTTCAGGCAGTCAGTGTATAATAATGTAAAAACACATTTCAAGACAAGCTGTGACATATTTTTGGCTAGTCCTAGGTACATTTTTTCAATCATACATTTTGTGGGTTTTCTTAATAAATTGTTAACCAGTAGTTTCAATTATGTCAGTTTCAATTATCTTTAAGATTACGTTATAGCGTAACGATTGTGGGGATAGCAATGTGAATACAACCATATAACTTTTTTGGCAAACTTCACATGGAATGTGTTGTTAGATATTACAATTTAGCTAATTAACTCCAATTTTGTATCATAATTCTACAGAGTGCTTAAAAAACTTTACACTTTTGAAATGTCTGTTAGAAATAAATTTTAGACTATCATTAGAGGATTTTCACATCTATAGATGAACAGTATTTGTCATGCGCCATTAATATAATCAATTTTATTTATGCTAGTGTGAAACACCGACTGTTTATGTCCAGGCTACCAAAAGTGTCTTGCGTAAAAATAGGCATGCGATCATTTAGTCTCATTTAGACAATTTGTCATAGCATGAATTGCTAGGTGATTTGTGTAATTTTGTAAGAATTTATTCGAAGTTGTATGGCTTCTATTCACTAATGTGTTGATTGAGAAAATAAAATTTACATTTAATAACGTTCTTCGTCTGCGTAATCCCAACGCAAAAATACATCACCCCCAGAATATTTCTGGCCAACGTCACCAAATATAGCAAAACGGTCCATCTATAAATAATTCATCCAGAAATCCATCCATTCCATCGAATATTCAATCAATTAACCAGCCACCACTTAATCTATGAATAATTATAAGCATTCAACAATGTTTCGATTGTTAACTTGATAAGCAAATGGTGTGATAGATTATTGAATTGACCCCGAATGTAATTGGGCCTATTATCAATTTTTGTCCACCCGTATTAGCAGGTGAGATTTGCTAAAAAAAAAAACTTGTGAAAATGTAACGACATTGTGAGACTTCCAAAACATTATCATAAATTCAAGACTTATAGTAAGAGTAATTGTTCTGGTAAGTTGTTTGAAGTCATGACTGTTACGCCTAATTTTAGCGCAAGGTGATTTGACACACTGGACAGAAACAGTTGGTGTTCACCCAAGCATGAATGAAAATCAATTCTCTATTAGTAGCACTTGATCGAGTTTGATAAAATATTTCCACATTTATGATGGAGCAATGTAATAATATTTTATCATAGCTTGAAATGAATTTTTGACAGTCGTTTCAAAAGTGCAAAGCCTTTATTGACGCACCCTGTACATTGCGATTCATCATGCGAATTTGCGTAAACCCATTCCTCCTTTGATTGTTGCAAATAAAAACAGATTCATTTGAGAATTTCGTGATTATCTTAATAATAATGATATTATGCTGACGCCCATAATAAATAAGTTAATTGTAATTGGAATGCAACGTACAGATGCAGTTCTAATTTGTGCTTTATTACATTCTCATATATTGTCAAGATATTTGGATCCATTAAAATGGTTGAATTTGATGATATCCGCCGAGATTCTTTTTCCAATGGTGTAAGGTGTTATTAAGGGGGGGGGGTTAAGAAAATGTCAGTTTATTATTATTATTATCTTTCTCGGGTTTTTTTTTTCATTTTGTTTGCCTTATTGCAATTTTGTAATTTTGCACAAGAGCAGACGAGATAGGGGGTAATTCATGAACATCTTTGTGGATTTCTGAATACAATGACGAAAGGACGATAAGTTGGATCACATTGGGGTACAAACTCGGCGTCAATTATCTAGCATCGAACAGTGTTCTGACTCACATTAAGATTTGCGGATAAATTTATCCCCATCAGATAAAGTGATCTTGAGATGGATTGTAGAATGAAAGCATGCACATTGTTTAACATGCACAAGCGCCTAGTTAGAGGCTAGTGGTGGGATGGGAGGCCCCCCCCCCCCTACGCCTACTGAGCATATGAAAAACGTGATAAAAGAGAAACAAAATCCATAGAAAGACAAAGCGACTGAGGTGTGGACGTAATCGTGCCTACCCCCCCCCCCCCCCTTTCTAGTGCGATCCTAGCTACGTGGATTCAGTATACATCATTATTGATGGTCAGTTTTAAGATCGACTATTGCATTGATGAAAAAAAGCGATACTCAATCAAGATCATTCAATATTAAAATGTCACGCCGAAACGATATGATAAGACTTCTTATATCTTTTTAGTCACGCGAATAACTTAAAAGGGTATTTGAGGCCCCAAAAGAATGTGCTGGTTGCCAGTACACATAAGCCAATCCACATACACATTACATGTCAGTAGGAGGTTGTTCACCTTTAGTTACAACATATTTTAGAATTCTACTTTCAAAAACTTTTAGAATTGATCAATTCTCATTGGGCCCCATGTCGATGCCAATCTATCTCGAATGGGCCACCCCGGATCAATAAAAATATAGATAAAATAAAAATAAGTAGAATGGATGATAAATGAAATAAAAACGATTTCTAGGAAGACCATGAAACGGATTTGACATACAAAATAATGCGGAGGAATTCTAAAAGGCTCTCATGGAGCCTAAGCATCACTTACGGAGTCTATATAAACGAGCTTTTTATCCGCTTGTATTTTTTTTCCTAGAAAAGTAAACAACAAATCAACAAAAATCATTCCAAAATAAAAGCAGAATCAAAATGTCGATATCATACTGAAAGAGAAAAGTACAATTTTGTCTACTTTTCTAGAAAAAGAAGAAAATGTGAAATTCTGTGTACAAAATGAATGGAGAGTTCTCCATGTTGGCAGCCATTTTGTGCCTGTACGTTGCCAATTTGAGGAGCCCATGAGGGGTGTGAATCAAAACTTTGAAAAGTCATAACTTTTGAATGGATTGTCGGATTTTGCTCAGATTTTCACAAATTAACCATTGTATTTTCTTCATCCACTGAGCGCACATCAATGTCTGGGTGAAGTTCCCATTTAACTTCCAATCCACATCGTGTCAAAAAGGTTATTTTGGGTTGATTTTATGCACTTAGCAATCTACGAATTACATTTTGTCTTACTCCAGATACCCTTTAAAATAATGTATCTCTAACATTTTTATGAATAAGTATCACGATATAAACTTTCCAGAAAATTAAGTCGAACGGAAATTCAACGCTCCTTTGCAATGCTATTGAAATCAGAATCGGCTTGTCATTGTTGTGTCCGAACAGTTGAATACACGGCGTACGACTTAATTTTTCGGAAATAGTTTATATCGTGTTAAGTATAGATTAAGGACAGTCATTTTGTCCTTAGTTAATTTCAATGTTTTCTGTATTGCTATTAAAAATAATGTTGTATGATAATAATAATGATAATAAGGATACTAAAAAATGACATGTTGATAACACAATTTTATTTCGTGATATGCGTTAGACTTGCATGTTACTGCAATGGCTAATAGTGGCTTCGTATGTGCGTCATTGCTACGATAAAAAAAAATTCTCCTGTGATCTTTATTCATTAATATATGACTTCTCTTAGTTATTTTAAATCCTGATATTTTTCTCATCATTTATATCTTCTACAGTGTTCTTTCAACATCTTGTTTATTCCTTTATTTGGTTTTCTCCTCCGCATGATGATTATATGCTAATTTATTTTCTATATACTCTTCCTTAAATAGATTAATTTGTTAAAATTTGTTTGTTATGTTAAGGCGACCCCAACTCTAGCTGCGCTTTCAGTTCAAGGTACTCGCTTCCTTTCAATTTACTACTTGTTCATGTTACTTACATTGATTATATCTGTGAAAAAGGAAATACATATTGAATTGAATTCAATATATACTAGTTTTGTTGCTCAAAAGTTGCAATTGATCGCAAGTTGCAGTTGATTGGAACGCGCCAATCATTGTTTCATGTACGTCTTGTTAAATGCGCAAGCCGTGCGGAAATGAAAATGCGCGTTACAATTCGCAAAATTGCAGTTGATTTGCAGTTGATTTTGAACAACTCCCCCATAGACACGAAATATGAAATTACCGCTCGTCTGAGCCGGGCCCGGTGCATCTGTGCATAACGCAATGAAGGAGAAGTCCAACGTCTAATCGACGCGACAAGTCGCACGAGCTGACTTCCGAAAACCGACCAAACTTCTCAAACCACCAACCAAAAAACAACATCACAAATGTCAGGACAATGAGATAGACACATCGAAGAGAGGATATTGGGCTTCCATACTATCTGGGGCCTGTAACATAAAGAGATACGATTAATTTTGCGATTAAGCGTATCTCTTTGATACACATTTTGCCACAGACTTACGATGGATATTAATCGCAAGTGTAATTGCATATTTTATGTTACACGCCCCTGTTCTTGCATCGGGACTAGCTGATGATAAACTATACACTGATTTAAAGGGGAACCAACCCCTGGGATTATCGTGCTTGCGTTGAATGAGGGAAAATCGGATGAACAAACTGTGCAAATCTGAGCACGATCGAACAACCCGTTCAATACATATGCATTTTCAAAGTCACAGAGACTTACGATCCTTGGCGCCGAAGGGGATCTGTGTGACCAGCAACATTGACGGAAACTGTGACGTCATGTTTGCTCTGTATACAAAATTCCATAGTCTATCCACCTTTTCGGAAAAAGTCGATGGATTCCCATTAGCGGCAGCGATCGACATATCTCCATGAATTGCAAACTTTTTTTAACGTTTGAACGGATTGTCCGATTTTGCTCAAATGTTCAGAGTTGGTTCATCTGATTTTTCTTCATTCAATGAGAACATGAACATTCCGGGGGTTAAGAACGAAAAATATAAAGAGGTGTCGTGGTAAAGTAGAGAGTGTACAGTAGAGAGTCGGGGTTCAAAATTAGAACCACTATGTACATGGCGTCAATTTCTTTCAGCAAATAATTCATTCAAAATGTACTACATTCAACTCAGGTGTCATCGTCATGGTGAACAGTGGGAAGCTACTTTTGTTCGTCAAACAGCATTAAAAGGACATTCTACAATAAAATGACATTTTTTTAACATGAACAGGAAAACTGGTGAGCAGAACAAAAATCAAAGAGTTTGGAGAAAATTGGAAATAATGATAATAAAACAAAGTTATGAATTTTTAAAGATTTGGAAAAATGTGCGAATCAGTGACAATTTTATGACATGTTGCCAATTTTATGACATCATAGGTTCACTAAGAAGCGTGCAGAAGTCATCCGTTTTACCGGAAAATACAACTTCTCTGTTAATCAAGCATGCATATAGGGGATCTACATCTATCAGGAAGATATCCTATAGTTAAAGTTTTGGGGAAATCATATTTTTTGGGGAAAATTTACATTCTATAACAATGTTATATGAATAAAATAAATGTTAAATTGTGCACTTACGACGTCATCAGTTGCCAATTTGTCTAAATATTGAAACATTCATAACTGTCTCATTAGTTGCCTGATTTTTCTCAAAACATTTTCAGAGTTTAATGATCTTCTTCTTCTCCATCTATGAAATTTTTTATTTGATTTTATTTTATTCTTCAGATATAACATATACGATACCATGACAAGGATAACCCATGAAAGCCGAAAGGCTTATTTCCAATGGGGTCCTTAATATAAGTTCAAGATGCATCATAAAACAAAAATAAAATCAACAAAAGACAACAATAATTAATCCAAAGTGTTACATATAGAAAAACAGTTGGTAAAACATCTAACGCCCATGGACCGTTACAGGGTCTGAAAAGACAGTAACAACTCGCATTTATAGGTACATAAAAGTAAATAAACAAACATTATCGAAGGCCCTGAAGGGATTAGGTTTTCAAATATTTCTTAAGTACAATTTTGAAGTGAGGGAAACTTTTAACCAGTTTTATGCGGGTTAGGAGGGAATTCCAAAATTGAATGCCATTGAAATAGAACGAGTTTCCGACCTGATTTGTCCGTTTCGGTAAAACAAAATTCAATTGGCTGTGTCTTGTATTATGTCTATGGACATTTGACACACGAGAAAAATTATTGTCTGACATATATTGGCTATTATTATCTATATGAGAGTTTTAAGCCGTACAATATTAAGCCATATTGTACGGCTTCACTTTTACGCTTGCGCAAAGCAATGACCAGCCTTCTGGTATATGTAAAGATAATAATAATTATATTGGATGGCTTCATTTCATGAAATACCGGGAATATTGCACTCGTTAGGGCCAAT
>BQKZ01001131.1:29147-69877 GCA_036244855.1 Temnopleurus reevesii | reverse complement strand
ATGTGTATAAGAGACAGCCCTCTCTCTCTCTCTCTCTCTCTCTCCCTCTCCCCCCCCTCTCTCTCTCTCCCTCTCTCTCACGCTCTCTCTCTCCCTCTCTCTATCTCTCCCTCTCTTTATTGTTATTAAAAACGCATGACATATCTGCACTAAACTCTCTTTACAGGAACATCAACGGATCCCTCAACAGAGGAGCCGCTAGGTATGCACCTCATTTCCTATATTTTTTAATGAAATAATGGCAATTAAATAATTTTCACACGGTATTCACAAGATAAAAACTTTGCACTTTTGAAGCGACTGTCAAAAACTAATTTGAAACTACGATCAAAGTATTTTACATTTATTACCAACATTTTTAATTGTTAGTTGGCAAGAAACATGCATAAATGTGAATTTGTTAGTGAAACGGCTTATTAGCCATCTTTGCACTATCTCTGGATTTTGGAAGAAATGACATTTTGACTGCAGATATAAAGCATGGTTAAAATTGACTTTGGTCGTTCCAAGTCAAAACTACGTCTTTCTGCTGGTGACGTTAATATGTCGGACCCCTTTTCTCTCTTCTTCTCTTGGCGTAAATATGTAACTTTTACTGATAAACGCCATATTTCTCCCTCTTTCTCTTTTTCTCTCCCTCCCTCTCCATCTAACGTTTTTTTTATTAGAATATCCAAGTTTACCATTTTGCACCAAACTCTCTTTACAGGAACATCAACCGATCCCCCAACAGAGGAGCCGTTTGGTATGCACCTCATTTTCTTATATTTTTTTTTAACAATGGCAATTCAATAGATCATATACAGCACAGCCACGAATAATAATGCAGTTTTTATGGTTTTGTTACCGATGATGTGAATATAATATTTCTATATAGTGTAAATTTCGACGGTTTCGACAGATACGAATTGTATTTGCTATTACAGAAAGAATCACTGGTCGCATATGATCGTATATGATCGCATATGATCGTGGGTGGTCGTACGTTCCTACGCGAGTATTGCAAGAGCGGTCGCATAGTCGTACGAGGAGTCCTACGACCCTACGTCTGGTTGTAAAATCAAGTGTTTCATCGTACGACCGATCAGAAAATGTGATGTAATCATTCTAGCTAATCTTTATCAGCATCCAGCTTTGCCTTCTCATTGTTTTTAATTTGCCGAATAAATAATAATGATAACAATATAATAATAATAATAATAATAATAATGCTGAGAATCATTTCTGTCTACCTATCACACATGCACATGCACGCGCCCGATCTTATTCTTGTGCAACAAAATGTAGACGTACAATGTTACACAGCGTCGCACGACTGCATGCGATCACTCGTGAAACGCTGTCGTGAGTCACACCCTATTGCGACCATCAAGTGATATGTCGTGAAAAGTTGTGCAATGGCCTTACAAACATCGAAGGATCGGTCTTACGATTGAATACGACTAAATCGACCGCAGCGGTCGCTTATAAATTTTGACCATGTTCTAATTCCGGCTGCGACCAGCTGCGACCACCCCCGAATCGTGCGATCGCTTAATGCAACAAAAGACGAGCAATCATGCGACGGTAAGCGATCAGTCGTACGACAGCTCTAAAACTCTCGCCTCCGTTTGCAAGCTGGTCGTACGGCCATCGTGAAACCCATTATCATAACAAGCAATTCTGTTTCTCTCCCCTTCTTCTAGTCGAAGTTAACAAGCTTGCTTGCGAGGGCAACGACACCATTTTGATCTACTCAGCCATTCGGGGAGAGTCCCGTAACGACACATGTGGTATAGTTGATCGCGACAGTGCAGTTGATGTATACGAGCAGATTGCTGCATGCTGCAACGGCAAGACGTATTGCGATCCGAGATCCGCTCTATGGCGATCTGTACCCATGTCTTATGAGATCAGCTACACGTGTGAAGGTTAGCTTCATTTTGTTTTGATAAATGCCAAAAACCTTGAGAAGGTCTTAAAATTAAGGTTGGTAAAATGACAAATGATTATACTTGATCTTAAGCACTCTTTAGAGTGATACATGCGCTGTATTGCATGTATAAATTACAATTATCATAATTATTGTTATTATGTAGCCTATTGTATCATCATTATCATTATTATCATCATAATTCTTCTTCTTCTTCTTCTTCTTCTTCTTATTATTATTATTATTATTATTATTATTAGTAGTAGTAGTAGTAGTAGTAGTAGTAGTAGTAGTAGTAGTAGTAGTAGTAGTAGTAGTATAGTAGTAGTGGTATTATTATCATTATTATTATTATTATTATTATTATCATTATTATTATTATCATTATTATTATCATTATCATTAATGATATTGTCGTTGTTGTTGTTAATATCATCATTTATCGGTAAAAGATGAACAAAAATTTAAATCACGCTGCTTAACATAATCGTTGCGGTAAGAATGAAAATATTCATAAACTATTTTATTCTATATAAGTGTATAATGATTACAGTCGTCAATGGATTTTTCTTTTGTTAAATTGAATGAAGAAATTTTTTCATGATATAACAATTTGATTTCAACTTTTGATCACTTAGCACCAAATGCATCTACACCAATGCCAACATCAGCAACGACCACAGAAGGTAAATATTAATCAACCAACATTCTGAAAATACATACCTATGAAGCGCGACATGTGTGGCTTAGTGGTAGAGGGTCTACCCCATGAACGGAAGGTCGTGGGTTCGATCCCGGCCGAATCATACCAAAGACTTATAAAAATGGGACCATCTGCCCTCTTGTCAGGCGCTCGACATTTAAGAAAGGAGAAGGGTAATAATAACTGTATGTTATGCAGGGCCCGCCTGAAGAACAGCTTAGAGCTGAAAGTGGCTACCCTGGGTAAATAAGCGATAAAGGTTCAACTTTTATCATGATTTATGATATGTACATGTAATTTGATTATTCATAATTTGGAATCAACTTTTATATAAGGCACCGCCTTCCTGTTGATTTCCATACACTTTCAACTTTAACTTGTACTGTCTAAACTGTCGAATGTTTTTTCTATTTTTGTATTTTCCATGTATTGTCTTTGTTGTTTTTATGAAAGTGTTGAATAAATGAATAAAATGAATAAAAAATATATTTTGACCTTCTCCCGTCGGAATTGTCCTGAAAATCGGCAGTTCGGTGTCGGTCCCTGCATCCCGATCGGGATTTCTTTTTTCGATGCATTGTCCCAACATCGCAAACATAACTATCCCCATCCCAAAACTTGATACCCCCTCCCCTTCCCGCCAATTGTAGAGAATTGACGAACATTATGTCATCGCCCGTCATAACACGTGACCGAAATTTCCTAATTTGCATTAAGAAAACTATTATGTTAATTTCTTGCAAGTATACATTTATCCGATTTTGTTTGAACTTTTTGTTTTAATTATCTGTTCATATCAATTTCCGATTGCAATCAAAGAAGTATTTTAGTGTAAGGTTGCCATTTGTTCAATACCGTATGCAACATTGCATCGTCACTGAAAAGACCTTAGTGTGTAGTCACACCGGCCGAACGGAGCTGTATCCTTTAGCGGTAAGGATATAGTTTGCAAGGACAGACCCTAGGCTTTTGATGTGTCTAAGCGCAGACCCTGTATCATGCTCTGCGCATGCACACATCGAAAACCTAGGGTCTGGCCTTAAGCCCCGGTCACATAGGACCCCGGAAGCAACACGATTCACCACAACTCTTTGTTAGTTCACAGTTAACTGCCTCAGAACAACGAGTCGGGGTGAATCGTCTTCCGGGGTCCTATGTGACCGGGGCATTACAGACTAAAACCCTGCTGCTAAAGGACCGCTACAGCTGCTCCGCTCGGCCGGTGTGACCACACCTTTAGGAAACTAGCTGATTTGCCTAGTGTGCCGAAGGACAATAGAGTGAACAAACGTATCATTCATTTCTTTTCTTTAATTCATGATCTTTATTTTTCCGCCGATTTATGATCTTATTCTCCATGTGTCTTTTAGGTAATTGATTGTGAATAGATAGGAACGACTCGGGTATGCAAGAGCAGTTCACCGAAAAGGAACCAATCACTCCTGACAGGCGGGATCACCAAGAACACAAGCTAACACAATAATTCGTATACGTTTCTCGAGTGTTATTACTAGATTGTGGTGATCGGAACGATATATTTTTCCAGAAATATACAGACAATTATTTTCAAATCATATAGGCTTCAAATATATCCAACAGAACAAGACTGCCTATTTTGCCTCATTTATACTGAACACGATATTTCTGTAAAATTAAAGGGGAATTACACCCAGACAATAATGTATTGTCAGTAAATGAAGAAAAATCAGATGAACAAACTGTGAAAATTTAAGCAAAATTGAATAATCCGTTCACAAGTTATGAATTTTCAAAGTCATCATTTCCACCTGTGCTGGGCATCCTTGAATTGGCATGTGTATAGCTAATTAGCATAATCTGTGATGTCATACTTGGAGAACTCCTCATTCACTTTGTATATACATTTATTGAACATGCATCAATATCATATTTCAAATGAGGAATCCACCCCGTTCTTTCTGGAATGCTTGCAGAATTGATGTGGCTATAATATATTTTACCGAAGAAACAAAATTTTGTCTACTTTTCTGGAAAAAGAGGAAAATGTGAAATTTTGTGTACAAAGCGAATGGAGAGTTCTCCATGTTGGCAGCCATTTTGTGCCTGTACTTTTGCCAATTTAAGGAGCCCATGAGGGGTGTAAATCAAAACTTTGAAAATTCATAACTTTTGAATGGATTATCCGATTTTGCTCAAATTTTCACAGTTTGTTCATCTTATTTTTCTTCATTTAATGATAGCAATTTAATCTCTGAGTGTAGTTCCCCTTTAAGACGAACGCCAAGTCAGTGTTCATTTGTAATGATATCCGGTATATGATTCAATAGGTGTACATGGCGTACTGATCTGTTGTTCCATGACAAACTTCATTTTACGGAAATAAATTATATCTATTAATCTTGTTACTGTCAATAGAACACAGATATTCAAGTTATAATCAGGACTGCATATGGACACACATGACCAAAGAACATTAGAGACACCACCATAACATGTAGAAATTTTGTTTTATTTAACCTGAATCGATCATCTTCACTCGTTTAGCGCATCCAGGGCAGATTTTCCATGCACCGAAACTATATACGAAATACTTTACACACGACTGGTATCGCTTTTCGTGCTGAATGATCGAGGGTCATATGCGTGCTGCACCCGTTAGCGTACTCCAGTCTTCTTAAAGTCGTGCATACTTTTTAAGAGCGATTTGGTGAAACACCGGCCAGGGATGTTTTCTTTCAGACATAAATCTGAATTTAAAGTTTATCAACATTTTTCAGCCATAGAAAACGTCTTTTTCATGCACAAATAATGAAATTTTGATGCTATTTAGACTCATGTGAAATGTTGCTAGAAACTTGAAATCAATTGAAAGTTGCAGTTAATTGATCGGCAGGCGCCAAAAAAAAACCATTGTTCTATATACATACGCGTCTTGTTGGGACCGTGCGTTAATGAAGAGGCATGTTTGAATTTGCAACTGATCAGTATAGTTGACTAGCAATTGATCTCAACTTTCTAGTAACATTTTAGTGATATCCTTGGTACAGTATATCTCCAATCTTCGGTCTGTGCGGCATAAAAGAGATACGAATGATTGAAAATTTATTGTATCTATGTGATACATATTCTGTCTTAGACTTACGATTAGTATTTATTGGAAATTTAATTGCGTCTTTTGTGTTACAGACCTGGGCGGTGTTTCACCAAGATAAGAAATACTTTACGCACGACTTTATGTTCGACTGGAACCCCTTCTTGTACGTAATGGTTCACATTATTACGCGCATTCAGCGCAAGAACTGATACCAGTCGAACGTAAAGTCGTGCGTAACTTTAAGAACGGCTTGGTGAAACACCGCCCTTGTTTGATAAATTTGTGATATTATGAAAGCGGAAAGAAATGTTAAAATCATATGCAATGTGCAAATTAAATCTTTTTCAAGAAATGAATGCTGATTTTTATTAACTAATGTGATAAAAGTATAACTGTATTCTAATCTAGTTTTAATAAGAAAATAATAATTGTCATTGCAAAAATAAATAAACAATGATAAACAAATATGATAGATACGTAACGATTAATTTTTAATATATCGTATCTTTATCGGTTTTAATAAATAGATTTATTTTGGAACAGCTAGAACAAACCAAACAGAGAGAAATATATACGAGTACTGCATTTCAGCATATTTTTTGTGAGGAATATGAACAAAAGATATGATAATGTTTATACTGTGATGCTGTACTATGTACCCATGGGGATAAGCGATTTAACTTTTTTTTTGTTCTTGACAAGCAGATGACAAGTGTAGCAAGAAAAAATTGAATAAAACACATCATTTTACACTTTGAATTTGAAGACGATTTTGTCATGTGGATGTTCTTAAATTTCAAATTTCTTGTTTATACTTTTGGGCCCATATTCCGATAGCGAGGTTTAACTTAACCCAGGGCTAAGTCATTGTTCTTTAGACTCTTGGTTTAACTTTTGAATAGCTCGGGTCTAAATAACAATGACTTAGTCCAGGGTTATAAGTTAAACCTCGCTATCGGAATACGGGCCCTTGTGTTTAAATTGCTTTGTATTTCATCTTATATATTGAAAAATACTTCCTATCCATTTTAGAAGAACGTTTTATGTGTAAAGCAACTATACAGGCTCCGAGCTTCGATTTTCCGCAATATTCAGAGTTCATATGATCAAGAACTTGCATATTGAGACTACTTCACAAAAATAAGGTTATCTTCGCCATAGCTAAAGGAAAATGCAGTCCAGTCTGTTATTTAAGACACCAAATGCAAACGGAGACTATGTGTAGTGCTGTGTAACTGAAACAAATCTATAATAAAGGATTATAATGAGTATCATCTCTTCATGTAACTGATGGGGCGGGGGCTATGGGGGCGCTAGCCCCTCCGGTTCAGACCCCTAGTGGAGCGCCAAAGGGGCGCCAAAGTAGGTGGTGACTTTTTTTTTTGGCTCGTTAAGTCAGCTTAGACCCTGACGGCGCAAAATGTGTGGTGAAGACCTTATTATTTTTTGTTTGCTTGTCAACTCAACTAAGCTCTCTGAGGACGCCAAATTTAAGCTCAGCCCCCCCCCCCCCCCCCCCCCCCCCCCCCCCCCCCGCCCCAGGTATCAAAATCCTGGGTGCATGCATGATTAAGCAAGACATTATGACGGATGATGATGAGGAGAGAACGCGATATAAAATATTTCCGCAATAGATCTGTATGCCGTGCATTGAACTGTGCGGACATAACAATCGCTAACCGGTTCCGATTTGAATAGCATTACAAAGGACCATTGAATTGGCGTTCGACTTTTATTTTGCGGAAATAGTTTATATGTGTTAGAGGAACTTCAAAGGTTGAGAAAAGAAGTAAGTGGTCAAAAGTGTGGAGGTTGGATGATGATGAGGTCAAGAGTAGGGATGATGATGGTTGATAAAACAGGGAGGATGATTTTGATGCAGATTCTGAATGATTTTTGAAAGCGCTTTCTGCCCGTATCCATGACTCCTATTGCTGCCAGGCCGAAATAGGGCGAGACCCCGAAAATTCATGGGCAAGGAAAATTCTGACATTTTCTGAGTATTTAGATACCAACACCTAATCTTCTTCAAAAATTGCATAACTTCTTTATGTCACTGGAGTGACCCTTGATGTTGTTGTTTTTGGTTATAACGGCGCCTCATTCATGTATAAATATTTGTGCCTTGATGTGTTATTGATGTGATGACGTTATTGTCTACGTTGTAAAGTGTGATATTTGGGGATACATTTTATCAAATCTATTTATTCCAGCAAAATTATTTATTCATAACTTCCCCTCTTGCCAATGTCCATATTATTATTATTTCTACTTTTTCAATTTGTGTATTTAACAGTTTTCAATGCTATTAGTATTTGATTTACGTAGCCTATAGTATCCTATAGGAATATTGTTGTACATTTGTATATTTGTATATATTGTTATAGTTGTTGTTTACAAACAGGGCCTCATGGAAGACCACCAAATTGGTGAAATGAGCCACCCTGTCTAAATATCAGAAATAAATAAATAAAATAAATTAATTAATTATTCATGCTTAACCTTATAAATCACATGCTTAGAATATCCAACTGTCCCCAAAAGTCTATGGGATTTATCTAATCTATGAACCAAACATTTTTCATGACGTTTAGTGATATTGCATGTCTCATCATCATAAGCGCAGCATTGGCAATTTTGACCAAACATCTAAAACACTTCACACAAACAAAAAACACAATATCAAACAATTTCATAAAATTGGAAAACATCTTCACTCTGAGGATAACCTTTATTTGGTTTTCAGGAAAAAAGCAATAAGAATCAAACTTGGTATAATACATAACACATTTGCAGTAGTTACTTTTAAAGCCACTGTGTAGATCCTTTACAATATTACATTTACATACACACATCATATGCCATATATTCTACAGAAACACAAATTCAGCCGTTTATCTCTTTGCAATAACCTAATATAATAAATACTTTTGCTTGTTTATCAAGAAATCACACAAGTCACTTCTTTATGAAAAAAATCTTTTTCCAAAATTTGAGAGATTCAGAACTAGATAATGAGGGCACAGATTTGTAAAGTTTGAAGTAAAATTGAACAGGAAATTTTTATATTTTTTGTTGAAAGTGTGATTGATCAAGCAGAAATTTCGCACACTTTTACCACTCAGGTAAACTAATGCTAATCTTAAATCTGAAACTAATTTTCATACAGAAGGACAATAAATTATGCGGTACAATTAACTGTAAAACGTTTACCTGATCTGTATGTGATAAAATACACTGAGCTGATTATCAATTCTGATTTTGGTAAATATTAATTAGTTATGTTTATAAATTTGTCTAAATTATCATTCTACATAAAAAAAATTAAAAAAATTTAACCCAGTTTTCTAAAAGGCTACTTCTCTGTAAGTTTTGTTAGTATGTACCCAAGTTGAGGGAGACTATGAACAGCATTAGCACTTGTCAAATTTAGTATTTCTATAAATAAAAAAGAACATCATTGATCTAAAAGTATTGTTAAATCTATTCATGTAGTCCACATTGCATTTTGCTCCATTTGTGTATTATTTTTATAAACAGTGTACACATTGATAATCTATTTGTAATCTTAAAACATTAAAACAAAATACATGGTATAAACACACTTGTTTATGGGCCCTGAAGACATTATCATAAGTTTGATATCAAGAGTTTTCATCATTTGTTACAATCCTATTTAAACTTTTCTATACATTGAAATAATGTAAGAGTAGAGAATGATGCAACCTGAAAATTTTAGAAATCGCTAAAATGTGCAATCTCACTGCAAGAAACTACTGCAAAATGCAAGCAATAGGCATGTCACTTGCAAAGAAAATATTTCATAGATTTGCTATTGCTAATTTGAATCAGCTAGGAAAATGATGGAGAAAATAAAATAGAGTACTCTATTTCTAAGTATACAAGAGAATGATGGTGTGAATACACTACATTCAGTATAAGGACAAATTTCTTAAAAATTAGCTTAAAAATGTGACAATTGTGTAGCTATTCTTGAAATAAAAGAATAGCAAATTTTCTTCAGTAATTCCAGTTAGCAAATACAGAAGCATTCTATTTTGCTTACTATTACAGCATTTGCAGGAATGTGGACAGTTCCAAAATATGCATGAACGAACCATGAATGCAAATCACCTGAACAGCTGAGCCAAATATTTTCTCAGAATGAAGGCATATGGGTATAATTATAAGTATTCTATTTCTCCTGAGAAAGTGTTTGGTTCAGCTGTTTGGTGAGTAACATTTAGATTTCTATTCTCATGTATGTCTGGTAGCAGATTGCATCCCTGTGTTGTCATAAAGTACAGTCAACTCTGCCTATAAAGTCGAACTAGTCTAAGTCTAATAATTGCTTAAGTCGATGTGATTTTTTTTTAACAAATCATACAAAACAAGTGTTATTAGTCTCTTCTCCGTTGAAATTCTCATAAGTCAAACAGAATTGTGTGGTCCCAACAGATTCGACTTTGGCAGAGTTACCTGTAGTGTTTTGTTGCTTAGAATCAAAAGCTCTTGAAAATACAACTAAATAGAATAAAAACATAGCTGCCTGATACATTCCATACACTTAATCATCGTTGGATTGAGGAAATTGTGAGCCTGGGTGGTGTTTCACCAAATCATTCTTAAAGTTGAGAAGAAATTGAAGAAAGATTGAAGTATGTGTATGATTGTTAGACGCATAAGATTCTCGATCAGTCAGCGCAAGAACTGATACCAGTCGATCTTAAAGTCGTTCTTATAGTCTTTCGTAACTTGGCGAAACATACCCATGGTTTTTACAAACAATGATATGGTCATTAAGTGGTATTATTTGTTGATGAATCAGGAAAAATAATAGTATGTTTATTCTTCATAACAAATTTTGTGACATCCAAATATGAACTACCGTAAACCCATTTAAAAATACAGAATTATGTCATTCCAATAGGCTCTCTGCTGGAGCAACCCAGTTCCAGTTATCAATGGGTTAACTTGCTATGAATCTCTTTTGTGAATGATTTCACAAAGCAAAACACTGTTGTTCAAAGAAGTCCATAATAAATTCATCTGCATATTTGACAGGGTTACAGACCTCCCAACCTTATAGATTAAAAAAGAGGGATGATTTTGCTATAAAAAAAAAGAGGGAAGAATAATGATTCCCATAGGAAAGTGTAGTACAATTATCATGAAAAATCATAATATGCTATGAAAACATGACTTCAGAATGATGAAAAATCATATTTTTCCCTCCAAATTCATAATGGTTGGGAGGTCCGGGATTATAGCTTTTGGCAGACAACACTCACAACACATACACGGTGTCTTTAGCAAGCCAAGATGCAAGACCTTTCAGAACGTATCAATTGATAGCAAAAATGGAAAAATAGATAACTATTTACATCCTAAATATACACTTTATAAAAGTTATAAACTGTTTGCTGTATGTATCATCATGAAAGCATACATAAAGTAGAATAAAAAAGTGAAGTCATGTGATATTCAAGATCTTTCAAATAATTTCAACACATACAGAACATGAAAATATGAATTATGAATAGGTTTCCTAATACTAAGTAATTTGAAATTTGTCTAGTAGTAGTTTGCAAAAAATTACATATTTCCACAAGCGACGTATCATAAAGAATATTCACATAACTGCGAAATCATCCCAATACAAAAAGGAGCTTAAAAAATCAGCCACTCTCCAACTCCAAAGTGATACCAAAAACATTGCAAAAGTTAGTCGAGATGTGAACATAGGTAACAAAACAAGAAGAGAAAGTTTTATCAATGCAAGATTTTTGAAACCCTTCTCTTTCTATATATATTGTGCTAGATATGTTGATTTGGTAAACAAATACACTAAACTACCATGCTTTCTAAACCTGAAAAGCTTTAACTTCCTGGAGTGATGGATTCATAATACTTGGTACCTTGTATGGAAATAAATACTAATGGTGAACTGCCATAAAGCAAGGAGAAGACTCTAAAAATAAATTCTATAATTGCGTATAAAAACGTTTCCATCTACGACAGTAAAAGCTACATGTATATATGAAGGCTCTAACCGATTAGATATTTTGAAGATGGAATATCTTTGGTGCTCATACCCTGATTTAAATTATTATTAGCAACAAAATGATGTTGCAGATATCTATCTGAAATTAATTTGGGTGCACATTATGCTCAAAATAAATCAACATATTGTGACCAATCATTTGAATAAAAAATACAATGTGGGTAAATGGTATCAAAACTGAATTTATGAAATGAAATATGATACGCATTTGAAATGCCTAACACAGGAAAAGCATTTCCTCAAGATTCAAAACCAGTAGCCATTTCTTTTGGGTGGCATGCCTAAACTTTAGCCGATATGAATTCAAACAAACTATTCCTTTTCCAGCCTGGTTCTTAATTGAAAATCTGCAAATCAAATGAGGTACAACAGTATATTGTCTATGATCACTCTATCTATGAGCATGACAAAAAAAATTGGGGCAAAATATACATCTCTCATTCAGCCCTTCACAAATACTCAATACACAAATAAAAAAGGGTAATAAACAGATAATTACGTTTTTTTCTTCAAACAAACTAATATGTATAGGCACCACCTGTTCTTAACATTTTCTGCAATTACTATTCATAATAGTAGTTTATATTATGGGCAAAATAAAGAAAAGAATAAATCGTGTAAAATTTCATAAACAGATAAAAATGCATGCTTGGGCTCTATCGGGCTCTATTGCATGAAACTTGTTTGCAGTAAAAAAGACTCTGGCAAACTTTTGCCCAAGTTTTATTTTTAGTTTTTCGTTTTTGCCAGATTTTTTTTTAATGGCAAATAGATTTATGCGATAGAGCCCTGCTTTTGATATCTTTATACAACGTGTACCATCATGAAGGTTAGCAGGGATGACTGAGGATTTGATTTGTTTATGGTGTCAGCTGCCAAATGCTGAATGTTAAAAGAGTTGTTCATTTCGCCCAGCCATTCTTTATTTGTCATGTTCATAGAGTCTGCAGTGCAACCGATCATTTTGGAAGCAACTGGATTTTGAGGATAATTACATCCAACTGTACATGTATGTACTTCAAGAAAGGAGCTGAAATAATCTATTAATCTATCAATAGAGTATACGTTGTACAGTCACAGCTGCAAACGATTTTCCACGAATTAGCTATTCCGTGTAAATTGTCACGGGAATCACGCCAGCAGAGTGTAATATCGACAGAAATAATGATTATCTAACAGTGATATGTATAATACATAGTGTAATCCACAAAACCCTTTTGCAAGGGCGCTCTGGTGGTCTAGTGGTTATGACACTGGTCAAGTTAAACAGATGTTGCAGGTTCTGCCTGCAAATTTTTTTTCAGGGCACCTGGGTACCTTTCACACAGCAGTAGCATATGCATCCATTTATGGGCCACTAGTAACAATATTGAATAAATTGCGTCACTCAGCGGAATTAATCACAGACAAACATGTATAATAATTTCAACATCTTCTAGAAAATATTCCTAATCTTCAAATTTGCCAACCTCCGTGAATGGTCACAAATCTATTATTGGAGTGATGGTAATGGCCAAAAATTAAAAAAAAAAATACAAACTCCTATGTACTAACATTTAAAAAATGAATCTTAATTTATGAAAATGAATTTCTAAATTATCAAATATTGAGATATTCAGATTCTAGAATACCGCATTCAGTATATTAAGGGAATGCTTGGAAAATTGTTTGCAGCTGAGACTGTACAAAATATCCTATTGTTTCATAGTGCGATCTATGCTAATAACTAACACAGTCATTCAGCAATGACAGTGAAAAACAGCTTCATTAAAACTCTTTCTGTCCATAATACTCATATTTACAATTTCAAATTTCAGATAGAAGATTTGTAATGCTGTACAGTGATATGACAAATGCAATGAAAATATTCAATATAAATGCACACCAATAATTTCTCTTAAAGGTAGAATAATACTTCAGATATGAAATGGTATTCTTTGTACAATAAAGTATTTTAAGGATTCAATATTATTGCATATTTTTTTCTGCCTTTAAGTTTGCTTCAGTTCAACTTTTTTCATGCTGATGAAAGTCACCTGATCAGAAAAGATATGTCACATGTTTGACCACATGTCTAGTTGTATGTTTCTTCCATTGATGAGCATGTATCACAAAGATGCTTCAGTGGAAAGTCACATGATACTCTGCACTGTGGGAGGTCATGTGACATCTGGTCACATGACTTGAAGCATTGATCCATGCTTGAATACTGACACAATTCCAGATTCTTGTTGATTCCCAAGACTTGAATTTCAGACAGCATGTTCAAATATGTAGTCTGTATTGCTTCTACAAGGCACCATTCCAATCAAGGGCTTTATAATCAATACCGTTGCATCTTGTATTCTTTCTTAGAAAACAAAAGCTGATCATGTGCCAAATACGGACAATGAATCGTGTTTTAATAATTCATCACTGAGGTTGACAATTCACAGGAACTACAGGAGAGAGATGTGCTCTCTTGATTGAATCATATTTTTGTGGGGTACATCATCCAGAACTAGCTTTGTCCTCCACCTGGTGATGCAACCAAAGTTGCTTCGGAAGTATGCAAGGCACGTGTATATGATGCTTCCAATATTTATCGCCATTCTTTGGTGTAGAATTTACTGGGTTTTAAGCTGATGATCTAAGATCCAACATTTTAACCTGAATGCTTTGCTTCAGGGGGGAAATATGGTAGATTCCATTGGAAACTCTCAAATTGCGTTAAAAAGCAATGAACGGTGAAACAACTTCAGTAAAAGTTTATTCCCCTCCGCAAGTGACTTCTCCAACTTCGTAGATGGGGATTACAATTTGGGCAGCCATCCCTAGCAAACGGGAACAAATCCATCAGCTGTTTGGAACTAAGAATCAATCTGATGCTCTTATTGGCTGAATCCTATGACAATTCACAAGATATGCTGGTATCTAACAACAGATTCATCACCGGAAAAAGCACTTGGTGCCTTTCACATGTGTTCGTGCCTCAAGCACCACACACCAACGCAGGCTGGATTTCCGATAGCAAATCCTCTTCAGCGATCAAGCTTACGTAATGGATAGACACAGTTAAACTGGCTATCCACAAAGTCTGTAAAGCATAGATCAACACACACTCCACACTGCCCTGCAATAAAATGTCCGGGGCAGTTTAAACTCAGTCTGTTACACTGCCGGCAGATTGTGGTCCGTCGACGAGTACGAGGCGTTGGCGTTGAACCCATGACCTGAATGGTCGGACTGGTTGGCAATCTGAGGCATAGTGGTGTGGTGACTCTTCTTGGATTTGAGCTTCTTGTCCTGGCGTTCCGATGACTTGGCTGCAATGAGAGCAAAGACAAGCAGAAAAGGTGTGAGATCAAGCACGAAAAATTTGTTTGTACTTCCTGGAGAGATAGAATTTTGAGTTTTACGGAATGTATCATTCAAATTTTAATATTCACATCAGAAGACGAGAGAAATAGGATAGACCTTGAATGTCACCATCCGAAAGATACAACTTGGGCTCAAACCCATTCGATCCCATCCTAAGTCTTCGATGAAGACCAAATCTTCTGGTGAACATACATGCAGCTTCAGTTTTATAGAACTAGGTCCCAAATTACCTTCAAAATACTTCCGATTAAGATAAGTTTAAGGCAATACTTAAGAATTATTTATTGTTGTTTCGTAATGTCCAATCTGGGGACCCATTCACCATAATGATTAATGCATGTTCTATTGACGCATCGCACTGTACTAAATTATTCTTTGTGTAGGTCTATTATACGTCGGCCTATGGCCTTGGTCAATCAAACCTACACTCGTCATAATTTGGTTATTTAGCATGCATGCAATTCAGTGTAGTGCATGATGGACGATGCATTATTTATATTTCCTTTCACAACATACCATCTTTTCCAGTCAGGTTTGGCAAGTGTGTGACTTCTCTCTCACTCTCCCGCGGCGACGTATTTGAGACATCCTTTTTGGATTTGCGTTGGCTGGACATCATGGCGTCGAACTGAAGCGTTTTCTCGTGTATCATCGTCTTCTCACTGCCCGAGGCACCGACCTTCTTGTAGTAGGAATTTGTTGATTTCTTGGTCATCTTGTCGTTGGGCCTATCATGAAGATAAAAATGTTGTAGGTTTAGTGGACATCTATGATTCAACGACACAGTGTGAATTCAGTGTTTAACTCCAAGGTGAATGGTTGAGTGTAATGATTTCGTCATCATGCTTTCTTTCATCAGAGATCATTTTGATCAACTGTCTGGTTTTCCACCTTGTACGGCTTGGACAAAAATAAAATAAAAATATAAGTGTCCCACCATGCCCCACCATGTCCAACGAAATGTGTTTTTACATGGGCTTTTGTGGCACATGAAGGGACACTGTCAACTTTATTTCTATTCATTATGTAATTCATACCCTCGGACAGAGAAACAACAAAAAAGTTGCTTCCAATGCACATAACGCAGCTCCTCTGCTGCCCTCCCTATAAGCTTACATTGCCTGTAGTAAGGACTTTTATTACATGAAATTATTTTGCTGATTACATCTTGTCTGGTTATTCTATGAATTTTCAGTTAATGTGCCAAAAAAAAGTCTTCCTCTCTCTGAAAATGAACAAATTGTTCTTGGAATTGCTAAATAAGACCCAGCATTTTACATGTGAAAAGTCAATGTCTATGTATTCTTGGTTTCTGTAGAAGCCCATCATCACATGGTGAACACCTAACTAGGTTTCTGTAGAGGATAGCTGCCTTCAAAATGTCAAGGATTGCAGTACAATTAACATATGTTGAGATAATAATAATAATAATGAACAGCTTTTATAAAGCGCATATCAACTCTTCATGAGAATTCCCTAAGCCCTCTACAATGGCAGCATCATTACCCTGGCTTTAGCAGTGCAGCTTTTAGGTGCATAAGCTTTTTCAAGGAATAAATTCCTACCAGATACTCATTCATCTCCCCTGGGTTGAGTGCAGCGCAATGTGGATGAATTTCTTGCTGAAGGAAACTAATGCCATGGCTGGGATTTGAACCTACGACCCTCTGGTTGAAAAGCGAAAGTCAAAACCACAACACCACGGTGCCTCCAGGGGCCTATTGCATAAACAATTGCAATTAAATGCAACTCTAAAAATTCAACGCAAGTCCTAAATACGCGCTCCTGAATAATTGAAAATTGAGTTGCGACTTGCGTTGAATTTTATGACTCATGTTTAAACGCAACTATTTCTGCAATAGGGTCCAGTTGGGATATAAGGAACGATTTATTTTTGTATATCTGACTCACCTGAGCGGAGGCGGACCGGCCATATTGCTGGAAGAGAAGTTGGATTTGTTGGAGGTGATATTGCCCATGGTGAGATTGATGGTGGTCTGGGTGGGGCTTGAACCCTGGCCTGTGGAGGGGTGTGAGGAGTGGTTGGTGGGGCCGTTGTGACCCCCTATGTGCTGGGGGAGCTTGTTGGACGAGCTGATGGCTTGGATAGGGGCCGGTGTGCTGGACGAGGCGATGGCGATGGATGCCTTCTTCTGCGACTCGGCAACGGAGGACGGATTACTCTGTAGGGATGAAAATAGTAGATCATGATACTTAATAAGTTACTGTGGACTTGATTAAATATTTTTTCAGACCTCCCAACCCTTATAACTGAAAAAAGAGAAATTTTCTAAAAGAAAGGGAAAGAAAAAATGTTTCCCATAGGACGGTATAGTAGAATCATTAAGAAAAATAGGAACACTTTTGAAATAGCATTAACCCTAATCCCATTGGGGGGGGGCTTTTAAAGCCCCCCCCCTCGACAATTTTCGCGATAAATCTGAAACGCGAGAAGCTCGCGCCATAATTTTTTCTGACTTTTATCTTTNCCAGTGACTCAATCAAATGGACACAATATTAAAAGCCACTTCATGAGTGACTTGTAGCCTAATATTTTCGAAATTGCTATGCCAAAGAAACCTGTAAAATATATCCTGTTGCGAGAATAGTTGGTTTTGCAGTAAGCAATGATAATTATGAATTAAAAATGTGGCAGTTAAGAGCAACGTACCTTTTTTGCATCATATTTTGGGCTATTTTCATGGCTGGCATCTTTCGTTGGCGTTGACGATCTCTTTACCTTTTCTGTTTCAGAGTGGCGTTTTCTTGACTTCTCCTTGTCTCGCTCTCTCTCCATCTTTTCACTACTCGATTGCTATAAAGGAATGAAGATAAAATGGTGTAAATGACAAAAGCAAAACAAGTCTTTCTTATGATTACTCTGGAGTAGGACGTCAAAAATAAAACTACATTCCTACAGTATGATTAATTCATTTGTGTCCTACAATAAATAATTCATATTGTTCAATTGATAATTCCTTCACTTATAATCTTTCCTATTGACAATAAAATATCACTTGCAGTCAAAACTGTCTATGGCCACTATAACAGATATAACTCTATTTGCATTTTTAACCATCACAGGCTGAGCACTTTTAGTTTACAAAAAAAAATCCAACAACCTGTCCAAGTTTAATAGCTCTTTGTGCTACTTAAAGATTGCGTGACAAGCTCTAACTACATTGTGAGCAACCTCCATCATTCAAAACTTTCAAACTTTGACAACTTAGTGAATTACATCCAGCAATTAGAAAATATAGCAAAGCAAGAGTACATATACAAATAGTTTTTGGCTTTACAACTTCCAAGTGATCCATTGAGAGAGAGAGAAATTGAGCTTTACGGCATGTATCACACAAATTAAAATATTGACGCCAGGAGAAGAAAAAGAGAAAAGGGATCAACCTCTAACATAACTAACCGATTAACAAGACCAGGGCTTAGTTACTCAGCACAGGAACCAACCCAAGACAATTTATGACTGTCTCGAACACCATGATTTCAGGTGCCCCGCTACAAAGCCCAGTCGTTGTAAAAAATGAAAAATATTCAGATTCCCCACTTTGTTATCTATATCAAAAGATGACGCACTAATATCATTATGATAAAACAAAGTCAATACCTTCTTGCTCCGATGTTTGGACCTCTTCTCCTCATCTCCCTTTTCGTCTCCGAGTAGCGACTTGAGGAGGGGATTCCCCTCAAATTCTTTCTGGACCTTGAGGCTTAGCTCGCTGGGGAAGACATCACAGAACCCATCCTTCTTGAAGAACTCATGCTTCAGGAACTGGGTACAGGTGGGCCTCTGGTCTGGGTCCAGATGGAGGCAGCTCTGCAAGAAAAAAATTGGTATGAAATGATAAGATTGTGAAAACCACATGGGTTGACTTATCCCACTGAGCCCAAAAGGTTTGAACTTGAAACAGAGACTAGGTATTAATAAAAATCTGGGTGTCAGTCTGTACCAAATAGATCATCATCATCATCATCATCACAAGATCACCATCATCACAATCATCATCACCATCCTCATCATCCTCATCATCATTATCATCATCTTTACCATCGTCATCATTATCATTATCATCATCATCATCATCATTGATGTTGTTCCTTACCTTCATCATTGAGATGGAGAGACTCGAGAGCATAGGAAATCTTTTCTCAAAAGGCTCAACATTCTTCACAAAGAGCAGATAATCATCACCATTATCATCATCATCTCCATCATCATTATCATCATCATCTTCATCATCATCATTACCATCATCATTTTCATCATCATCATTACCATCATAACCAACATCATCTTCACCATCATCCTCCATCATCATCATCATCATCATCATCATCACAATCATCCTCACCATCATCATCACCATCATCATCATCATCATCATCATCATCATCATCATCATCATCACCATCATCCTCATCATCATCATCGCCATCATCATCACCATCACCAATCATCATCATCATCATTGATGTTGTTCCTTACCTTCATCATTGAGATGGAGAGACTCGATAACGTAGGAAACCTTTTCTCAAGAGGCTCAACATTCTTCACCTCCGGTAACCTCATTCCAACAAAGAGCGGATTCTTCAGGAAGATCTCTTTATGTCTCTGGATCAGTGTACCTGCATATTTGGAAATAAAAATTCAAAATGGGTCTTTAGATAAAGGTATTGTCAACATTGGAAAAATTACCTCACAGCAGGTTTGAATGTATGTGGTCCACTTGTGTGGTGACTGGTCCTCTTTATATCTTTGAAACTAATAATATATCAAAGTATGAAGGAATGAAATAAACATTTACTAAGTCAAAAGTGCTTAAAAAGTAAAATGTGGCTTTGAGACAGTGAAAAAAGCACAGAATTCTTTTCTCGTCTCAACTGCTGGTGGGGTTTACCTGAGCACTATGCCTGGTAAGTATACATGTACATGCAGCCACAAACTTACTGATTGAAAGGTTAAATCCGTTATTACACACAAGACCAATGAACTAATGAAATTCAGCTCGCGAATTTTCAGTCAGGGGTTTTAGAACTATGTGTGAACACAGAGCATTGCCTGACTTAAACAAATATGAATGTAATCAGTGGCTATGTTAGTCATATTGCCTCTAAACATTGGTATTGGTGACAAAAGAAACAAATACTCCAAAATTAAATAAAATTTTCACAAACTTTTACAAAAGTTCAACCCATATTTGAAAAGGTTTAATCAGCGCTACATGTATTTTCCGACCTAATTCTAAGTCAAAAGCTAGCTTATCAAAAAAGATTTGTACAACATGTGTTAATTATTGAACCTCTTGACACAAGCCAACAATTAAAATACAGATTTAAAAAAAAATCTTACTTGAAACTACAAATTAATGAAGGTTCATGTAAATACAAGATATCACAAGTCAAAGTCCTCCTTTCAAAAGCTGTCCCAAACCAAAGATACCCAGTACAATGTGATAAGGTAAAATATCTATCATGCCTAATCTCAAACTTCACACCTCTGTGCATTCCTTTGTAAGAGCTTTGTGACCTTTAATCAGTAAAATCATTGATCAATCACTCATCAGCACATTATTTTTTTTTTCATTTATGTCAGGCATGCTCTTATGTAAAATATTTCTGGGGAAAAAATCTCAAACTTCACACCTCTCTGCACTCCACTGTAAGAGCTCCGTGACCTTTAATCAATAAGATTATTGATCGACCATAATCACAAGGCTTTATTCTTCTTATCTTTATTTTGTATCATGCATGCTCTTGTTTGAAAATACTTCAGGCATTTGCGATCTACTGCCAATCATGTGATCAATTCAAACGCACTACCTCGTTGCCAAGTAATCAATGCCTTTAAGAATTTAATGTGGATTTTTCTTTGTTTGACTCGAAAGTAAAAGAAAATAGATTGAGGCAGTATTCATAGGATTGGTCATGGTGGACATAGAATTTTTTGTGGACATAGGGGGGCATATCACAAGCACGATCACGGCTTAAAACAGTCAAATCTCTCTTAGCACTAGCAGCCACCTATCAATGGTGGTCACCTAAATTTGTATATAATCTGTCTATAAATGTCACCTGTCTAAAGTGGCCACTTCTTCAATTTCCCTTTTGTAGCCATTAAAGACAGGTTTGACTGTACTTTGCAAATACATCACCCCAAATGAGAATCATCTCACCAGTCCCTATCATTTCTCATAGACTTACCAAAGCACCTAATGATGTGATAGAGTTGATCAATGTCACTATCACCTGGGAAGAGGGGTTCACCAGTCAACATCTCAGCCTGTAAGCAGCCTACTGCCCACAAGTCTATTGCTCTGCAGGGGTACAATTAAGAGGGTACAAAATGATTAGTTTAATAGTCTACAGGCACAGACCATTGTCGTTTGGTGTGTGTGCATTATACAGAGTCTGCAAAAGCAGACTACATGTACATCACAGACTGCATTGCTTCTGCATTGCTTCTTCCTCTTGCCAAGAAGGATTTGTAATAAAAGCAGAATCTTGATTGCGCACTGTGCACATCACGGAAAACAGGACCCAAGGGTCTGTACTTACAGACTAATGATAAGACTGCATGAATTCATTCGATGAATAAATCAATTTCAACATTGATTTTTCCCTGAAGCTCTATTTTTCGAAAAATATTTTCGCAGTTTACATTGGGACATCTTATAAAACATTTTCTTTTGCCATTGACCAGTATCCAGGATAGAAATAAATTCAAGTTATAAGTCGGAAAAGCATAAGTTTGTAATTGTCATAATACTGAGTTATCGGGTGTCTTACTGTAAGAGCTTGGTTATCTGGATAGTGGGTTTTAAAATCATCTCAAAAACACATAGCTTTGAAAATTTCAAGTATTACTTCAAGATTATTGTTCTAAAGGACATAATGTGAATTCATGATTTTTACAGTTCTTTGATAATTGATACAGAATTGTGAAGAGAAAATGTGAGTTTATATTATTTTGTTGAACTTTCAGACACTCAACCTCCCATCCTACCGGTTGTACTGTACCAGAGATTTACTCAAATTAAACAATAAAAGACTTTCTTCATTTTGCATCTAATTTCAAGATTTTGATTTCTACCTTATATTCATACTGTCAATCTATACAAAGTTTATACCTCAATTTAACAAGATTCAGAGACACTGGTACTTATGTTGATCCATCAATTAAAAGCCTCTTTGCAATACAGACAGTCTTGTTTGAACTTGCTATCAGAAATCTGTCTGTTAGTGTTTGCAGTATCCAAGCTTTTACGCTGTATGGTGTATTGCACAGTGGTTTAAATACACTTTGGATGATCTTCTTAATTAAGGTGCAAACACATGTTAAGATGTAAAATGTGTTTTAATGAAGTGTGAATATAATAGAATTGTTTAACAGTTATTTTCAATGTTCATACAGTGAAAACTCATCACTGAAGGTGATTTGGGATCATCAAAAATACCCTTTTATGACTATTAAATAACAATAATCTATAGAGAGCTGGAAGTAGATTTCTGCCCAATTATATCAGGTATATTGTTCTTTAAACTAAGTGTCCATAGACTGCAATATGTTATACCATTCAAACTGTGGGGGTTTTTTTTTCAATTAATAAAATTGCAATTTTTTTTTCTTCTCCAAATATGATGTTACAAAACATTGGCATCTTTCCCCAAATTATCTCCCAATGGATATTTCCAAGATTTCTAACTTTTGAACCACTTTTTCCCCTCCTATGTTACCATATTTCCTTTACGCAACAACTGTTCCCACATCTCTCCTTCATATGATGAATAAAATATGACCAAAATGACCATACTTACTTTCCATATTTGGTATCTCCTACAAGCAGTTCCGGTGCTCTATACCACCGTGTTGCTACATAGTCTGTGTAGATTTCGCCAGGACCGGCTATCGTCCGTGCGAAGCCGAAATCACAAAGCTTGACCACCTTGGATTTTGACACCAAGATGTTTTCTGGCTTGATGTCTCGATGAATAATCTAAGATAAACAAATTACAAAATATTTAATGTAGTAATCAGTTCATATCATTATTGATGGCATCAATATACAGTTTACCTAAAGTCAAATTTTTCATGTCTTGACAAATGCTTAAAATTTGAAAGATCATAAATTTTACCACTCAATAATCAAATCCAAACTCTTAAAACCCATATCCTAAAGCTGCCAATACATGATAAATGTATGTTTGCACAACTGAATAAAGCTTTCAAAGAATACTCAGAATTTTCAAAATTGATTACTCTGTGCATGATACTGTAGCTCCACATTGCAAGGGATGTTGGAAAAAAACATTCTATGACAAACTGAATAAGTAAGCACTATTTGAAATACAATTATACTCCATAATCTTTATCAAACTTGGCAACTAATTTTCTGATTTTTTTAAAAACTAAGAAACACTGAACAGTTTTCTGCACACAGTAAAATTTCCCTAATACATGAACAAGAACCCCTAAGTATTTTGTCCATTTCATTTGCCATAGTAATCCCCCCCCCCCCCCCCCCCCGTTATGCTACCCAACAGACACAATCAGGTAATGCATTTTTGATAAGTAGCCTTGCCCTTTAAAATATCGCATTCAAGGCTGAGGAATCTCTTCTTTCATGAGGGCCACTGACGTCACAAGACTACATGTACACAGTATCCGTAAAGTAAATACTGCTCTTCAATGGATACACCTTGCGCACACTCTTGTCATTGAAGCTCTCCATCTTGTGCCACACCATTATCTCTATGCAAACACTCTTCACAGTTGTCTCTTCTGTTGATTAGAAACAAACTGAGAACGAGAAGAGAAAGCACGTATCCGCAAGCACTGCCATTATTCTCAATAGTATCCATGGCAAGTCGGTAGCATGCATACTTCATCCCGATTTTAACAGTTGGTCTTTAACTCGTTTTGTTGACATATTGGAATTACTTGGTGTTGTAGCGAATGGAAGGCTTAGATTCTTTTATGGAATCAAACAATGAAAGATATTTTGACACATAATTGTATTACATTGGAAGAAAAGAGAGAGTGAGGGCCAAGGGGTGATGCTACATGTACATAAAGCTGCCCCATCCCACCCCTCCCAATTGAGATAAAATGAAAAAATCATTTGAACTAATTCAGCATTCAATTTGAGTCAAAATAGAATGAGTGAAAAAGGCATTGGAAGGAAAGGGCAATCCATGATTATTCTATCAAAGAAACAAGTTCATGGTTGAGTGCTAGCTTTTTAAAGAATAATGTTTAAAAAAAGGAATAGAAATGCACTATGACAAGTAGAGAAAATCAGATCACATTCTAGCCTCTGAAACTCTTCCCATGAATTCTAGCAGCTTGTCTATGAAAGCCAGTTGTTTGAAAGGATTTAAGACTCTTGCAAGGAAAGTAAAGAAAGAGAGAGAGAAAGAGTAAGAGCCGTAAAAATTATCTACAAATGCGTACATGCATGTAGTTATTAAAGTGTTAATTTTCTTTCAATTCAACTGTTATACTTCTTGTATGAATTTAAACCACCCCATTATTCAGCACAGTTGCCACTTGAAACACTACACCAATCATTGAATACATTTCACACGAACACGTTGCATACTGCGGTGTATCCTTGCCCAGGCAGCATTTCACGTTGATATTCAAGAGGAAATCAAATGCAGCTGGTTTGGGAAAATGATGCTACATATTAGCATTTTATTCACACTCCTGCTATCCGCCACTGTCATCAACTCTTGTTCTGTTGGCTAAATACTCTTTTCATGATACATAGTCCTTGAAAAAACGTTTTTAAAAGTATTAATATTTGCAGTTTGGATACAAAAATTAAGGCATAATAATACGATTTATACACTAATAAAATCTAAATGAATATTTGGTTAAAACAGTAAAACTTCGGTTCCATAATTGATCAAACCATATTGAACCTACCGGTAAATGACAGAATCACAGCTTTAAAATCTAAGGCCTAGACTTCATACACTCAAGAGCGTGTTTTAATTAGCGACCACCTGTATTTTAAAGACCACCTTTCTTGACATCTTAGCAAGCAATTAACATGTAAACTAATCTGCCTATAGAGACCACTTGCTGTAAAGGATCCAATTTTTGTCTCCATTGTGTGTTGTCTTTATGAAGACAGGTTTGAATGTACATGTAGCAGGATAATAATTATATGGGTACATTTTAGCACCACACTTCCCCCTTTCCTTCTATAACATGCACATGGTCCCGAGGGTTGAGATCGGAGACAAGGCCTTCTCAGCAGCCCATCCCCTCCTCCCACCACCAGCCCCCTAAAGCCACCCCAGCATAGTCCGTATTAACTAACACCATGAAAATCATGTAGCTACCATGAAAATTGAAACCGTACAAAGAGCATCATTATCTAATAAGCTGGAAGCACTTACACAACTTCCCCCATAAGAGCATCAACCGATTATGTAGTGATTAAATAAAGACGTGCAAAGTCTTCGTAAAAGAAAAAAAAGAAGAGAAGATTTGGCACTTTTAAAAGTTGATGATTGAAACTCAAATTGGGTTGATATTTTGTCATAGGCCAACTTCTACCTCAACTGTGTACATGGAACAATCACAAGATTATTGCAAGAAGCGGTCATAACAACGATTACCGGTAAATTGAAACAAGTGTTTGTTTCCTTGCAGATTTGTTCCAGAAAGTCACATCGACTTTATAGGCAATTATTCAACTTAGACAAGTTCAACTTTATAGGCAGAGTTGACTGTATACATGTCAAATGACTGATAGCATTAAAATTTGCTTACATTATTCACATGACAGAACTCGATTCCTTTGAGGATCTGCCACATGTACTTTCGGACCAGGCTCTCATCCAGACCCATCGGGTACTTCTCCAGCTCGTCCAGGACTGTGTGGTCCATGAACTCAAAGACCAGGTACAGTCTCTTCTTCCGTCGGAATACCTCGATCAGGTTCACTAGGTTTTCATGGCGCAGTTGCTGTAGGGGAGAGAGAAAAAGAGCCAGAGGTGAAAATTAACTTTTGTCCAAGACAAACTTTTGAATATTTGGGCACATCATACTGAATACAACAGATTGACTTGTATTTTCTTCTTCCGTTGAAACACCTTGATTAGGTTCACAAGGTTTTCATGGCGCAGTTGCTGTAAGGGGAGGGAGAGAAAGAGCCAGAGGTGACAATTAACTTTTGTCCAAGACTTTGGGTCAAGGTGAAAAGGAAACTTTTCAATATTTGGGCACATCATACTATACAACAGATTAACTTGTATCTTCTTCTCCCGTTGAAACACCTTGAACAGGCTCACCAGGTTCTTGTGGCACAGTTGCTGTAGGGGGGAGAGAGAAAGGGGATAAAATTGAAGTTTGGTCGATGGGAAAAAAATATATTTGGGCATGTCATGCCCAAGACCATGTAAAGATTAACATAGAGTGTACATACATTATCTGAGCACTTCTACAGTAATGGAAAACCCTGATGTTCACAAGGTTCTCATGGCATACATGTAGTTGCTGCAAAGGCGAAGAGAGTAGAGAGAGAAAAGGAGAAAGAGGAGTAAAATAAAGTTTGTCAGAGAATTTGGGGTCATTGAGCAAGAAAAAAACACTTCTAAATATTTGGGCACATCATGCCTTCATGTGTAAAGACCATGTAAAGATTATGTATTTCTTCTTCTGTTGGAAAACCCTGCTGTTCACAAGATTCTCATGGTGCAGTTGCTGCAGAGACGAAGATAGAAGAGAGAGACAAAGAGAAAGAGGAGAAAATTAAAGTTTGTCAGAGCTAATACTGCATGGTGAAAGACAATACTCTCCATGAGTGTTGACACAAAATGCATTACATGTAAATGCATTCCTCAAAATGGCCACAACCAGAAACTCTACCCCATGTATTATTTAAAAAGTCATCATCTTGAAGGCTGTGGTTTACATTTATAAGTGACCATCTCCGTGCTTGGCCTGCGTGAAATCTCACTGTGTTATTTTGCAAATAAATCAATTTTACAAGTCTAGGAGCCTAAAAGAGATACTTCGTGCAATCAATGTGCTTAAGCCTAATTGTGGTGCTAACGATACAACGACATAAGCAGCCTTGAATACAATACTCCCTAATCATATTTAACTTGGAGTATGGCCATGGGCCCCAACAGACGGCCACAAAAATAACCACATGCTGAATGTAGTCTAAAAGCACAGACCCAAACTTGAAGCTTTAATAGGCAAATCTAGATAGTGGTGAAGCTACACAACACTGGGATCCAGTCATTTTGACATACACTTGGGTTTAAATGTGTTTCTCAATACAGACCAAAAAGGCCATCTTGGACAGATGCCAATTTTAGACAGCTACATCTACACGCACTTGACAATGTTTACCAAATCACTGATTGAGCCAGCAAGCCTTTGGCTTTGAGCATACAAAACTTTAAAAAGTTTTTGCGTCTGGGGCTAAACACAAATACTTTTCAACATTCAAGATAATTCTTGGCTACATGTACAACACAATCCAAACAAAAGGAAGGCAAAATCTTAGTCCAACTCAAGACTACCGAAAACATACATGTACTTACATTGTAATGTACCAGTGTAACATCAACACATTTGTGTAAAATCCTATTTTTCTGTGAAATAATCTAATTTCTTTCTCTTTTTTTTTTTTTTTGGGGGGGGGGGGTGTTTCTTATCATTTGGCCTCAAATACTGGCACATGCGTATCTCTAGTCTGATTTTTTTTTTCAGACACGACATTGATAGGATCGGGAGACTTGTCAGCTAGCCAGCTCCTCTCCACATGCAAAGTGCAATCGAGAAGAGTGCAACGGGATGAAAGACTGTCCCCTTTCTTGGAGCGCTGGTGGACAGAGGAAAAAATCAATACGTCTGAGAGAAGGGTTTCCAGCCTTGAATAGTGGTCACCCTCACAACACAGGATGGGTATTGATCGGCAGACGGACAAGACAAAAGTTTAGCTATGCTACTTTGGCAGAGTGCGTTGTGATAGCATGGTGGGGGCATTACTCAGACACTGCATAGTGACGGCGTATTATTTCAATATAAATCTATTATTATCTCATCCAATTGCAACAGGTTTTGTCATCGAACAGAAGTGACTGTTGTTTATTTACTGTTGAAATGATCAAAACTTTTGACCTAAAAAGACTTGAAAATAAGTCTGTAAAAGAATACATACCAGTATGTTGGTTAATTTCAATTATTTCTTTTACAATTTCACTTTGTCTAAAGTTCAATTTTTTCCTCTACAAAGAAAGTAATCTAATGTGTATATTGTTATTGATTAGACGATTAAAAATACATGCACTGTACAAGTATGTGTACTTTACAAAAACTTCAGATTTAAACCACTGACAAGAATATTCAGGTTGGAGCTTGTATGCATTCAAAGAAAATCAGATCAATTTAAAATATTCTCTACGTAAATATAAATCGTGATTGATATGTGTACATCTATATTTCTAATTAACTTGGAGCAGGAGGAGGACTCGAATGATTATCTCTTTCCTTTATATCATAAATCTTTAATTTATGTTGAGGTTTGTAAAAATGAATCCAATCGTTTTAATGGGGAAGATCTCCTCTTCCATATTAAAAAAATTAAATCAATTTTCCTATACCATCAATCTCACCAATAAAATTAGTATTGAAATAAACCTTTCAATTAAAAGACCCTCATCAACCCTTCACACTGGACAAATTCATGAGTTCTAACATGTGATTGATATCAATTGACACAAAAATAAATATTTCTGTGTTGCCACGCCAACCATCTATTTCGACAAACGCATCCGTCACACCATCTTGCTTTATGGAGCTACATCCCGATCTGTCACGATGATCTTTCGGGAGACAATCGCTGGGGAAATGGGAGCAGGTGCATGTCAGGGATAGATGTGTCAAATATCTGTCCACTTTTCCATGAACAGTTCATGCAGACCATTAGGCCAAGGGCAAAAAAAAATGGTTACAACGACTGACCCTCTGAAAATGGCAAAATCACAGTGTAGGATCATAGAAAAAACATAAAATGTTCAAGAAATGACGTTTTCAGAATTTCATTTGGCTTTTAACTTTTTTTCCTATTTTCCACAGAAAATGAGTTCCCGAAAGAACATTTTTCTGACCGACATGCTCAAATTGTCTGAATGGCATTCAAGGACAACCAACCAGTTTATTTGGGGGGTCCTTAGGGCTGCATGATATTCCAATATATTGAAATATCATGTTATTGAAATGCTAATGAATATTCAGTATCGTGAATTTATTTCTAATCTGATATATCACCTTCAAGCGATATTAAGCAAATAAAGTCAATATTTCTTCACTGGGGCATTTTAGATGGAAATTATAAAAATGCCAATAACTTTCATTAATCAACAAGAGATATATTGTCATTACAATGTAGAAGCATGAAGTTCTTTGATAAAGATAGAATCATATCACCACAGTCCCTATCATGAAAATAAATTGCTTTCACCCCAAAAGAACTGAACATAACAGAAGTGAGCAGTATTAAGCAATGAAACATCATCCAACGATTACACATATTCCTGGGAACCCGGTATCACACTATATTGGCGATATCAATGCCAACGATTGAACTGTGTATTAAAGCTGGGGTTTTATCTTCGCAAATTTCGCGACTATAAATTCGCTAAAATTTTCACACACCAAAATGCCAATAAGTAGACTTGAGTACAATGTATGATAATCTTTCAAAATTTGAAAATAACAACTCACTATAAATGCGTAAAAAGGTCTGAGATTTAGAGAATTCGCTAAAAATTAATGTACGTGCACGCTTAATTATTAGCTTTTATACACGAAGTAACTGATAAAATGCAATATCGTGCATCACTACCGATCATACACAGTATCAACAAACTGCTAGTGATGATCATAATGAGAACATGCTCATCGAAACGCCGAAGGTGGGTAGGTCCTTTTCAGGACCGCTCACATTTCCAAGAAAGATAACAATTGTAACGTGAAACCTTCTTCTCATTCTTTAAAGTCTTTTAACCAATACATTAACAATCGCACGATTTGGCAAAATATTCCTTTATTTCTATCTCTAAATGACCTCCTAGATGGAGCTTGGACCTTTTTAATTTGTTTTGAAATATTTTGTTGAATTTGCTCTCATCATACTCTATATCTTAATCTCATATTCAAGCCTGCATGTAAATGAGTCGATTAAAAAAATTGTGAAAGATATATCTACAGCTTACAGTTTATACATATGTTGTGTACAGTACTGCAAGCTTTGAAGCACTTGGATACTATTCATCAACTATTCCAGTGTCATGTTTACCCCCTGAAGTTCCGTTCAGTGATATCCCCATGCTATGCTCATTGGCTACACACAATAGCCCTATGCATGCAGAAAGATGAAGATCTAATATCAGACATGAATAACAATAGTATTATTTATATTGAGTTGTAATAGATTCTTTGGTTGCATCGCCAGAATTCCATGCCCTCATTGTGTTGCCGAATGCAGAAAGAACATAGAAGGGTAATTGGATCGTATAGTGGTGACATTGTTTGGTGGAGATTGGAGGGAAAGATAATATGGTAGAGTAGTTTAATTCAAAGATCTAGAGCGAAAAAAATCACTGTACATGTGATGAATATTCATAATGCATCCATGTACAGAGAGGCAGTTTACATAAATTTGCTTTGCAACAAGTGTACTTGTGTACATATTGTCAGGGTGCTACAAGAATTTTTCGCACCACTTACCCGGTTGGGCAAGTTGCTCTTCAAATCACTTGCCCGAACACAAATTCCTATTGCCTAAAACACAATCAAGCAAACAACAGCAGCTGCACACCAATCTAATTGTCACTGAAGTTGGTCAAATGTTAGCTCTTGCAACTGGATATGGCCTAATAATGAAGAATTCATAGACAGATCAAACTGTGTAGTTCTTAGACTTTAATACCATTACTTGCCCTATCGGGCAAGTGACAATTTCATTTGCTTGCCCGATGGCTCAATTTTGTTGCCCCTGGCATTCGGGCAAGTGGGTTTGTAGCGCCCTGATCATGTATATATAGAGTACACTGTTCATGGACCCTGTATGATGGATTTTGTGAGTGGTTCAACGCAAGGCCTCCAAAGTCTCTATGATTTGTCTTGGAGAGGAAATTTTTAAGAGATCGTGGTCTGTAGACATGTTGAACATAATAACATTGCACAGTTGCCCTAAAGCCAATGGCGACTGCACAGTCATTACTCTACAAGCTTTATGAGGGCCCGTATTCTGATAGCATATTTTAATTTAGCCCGTGACAAAGCCATTCTTATTTAGACCCGGGCTATCCGAAAGTTAATAAGCAAATGGTCTAAATGACAATGACTAAGGACCCCATTCAAAACTACACATAGTTTTTTTTAAAGTGGCTTTCATTATATTTATACTAGTTTCAAATGCTGGTTTGGAAGGCCAGTTGTGTCCCTATTCATATTGGAGGCCCATGAACTGGATATCAGGGCCACTTCTTTTTTGTTGGACAAAACGCTGGGTTCAAATCGCGAGATCGTCCCACGTGTATAACGATGTGTAAATTTTTATTTGTCTCTGCATACCACGGGCACAGAATAATTTAATGCTTGATATATTCAGGACGAAATTTACAATGTACAACCTATGACTGCTTTACAAACCAGTTATATGAAGTCCACTATCCTGACCGCTTGTTTCGCTCGTAGCTGCCGTTAAAATAGTTTCTGTTAAACTGGTAACCATGTGAGTGGTTTAACGCTGTACATCTAAACCTGGTCTTAGACAGGTCTGTTTAACCTGGCCTTGCTATAAGAATACAGGCCATAGAGTTTGAAGAGACTGCGTAACATTAGAAATAGCATCGCATCACCTGTAGAAAGGTCAAAAATTTGTTTGCTGTACACAACATGCTCAGAACAATGAACTCAAATTCGGTGAGAAGAAGGGATAAGAATTGGATAAAAGTAAACTATTTCATTCAAGCCTTCACAATTATATCATCATGATCACAAAAGATCCCTGTTAATTCACTGAACAAATGTTCACAATTTTTCAACAGAATAAGAGGGATTGGAATTGCCTTTGTGTGCCTCTTGCTAAATTGTGAATGCTTCAAAGGAAGTTGTTTGCTTATGTACAAATCATTTATCCCTCCTCCTCACAGTGATGTATAGTCACTGTGGGCAGAAGGGACAAAATACAAGTAAACACCTTCATTCGAGCATTCCCAATGGCTTCATGATCCCAAAAGAAAGTCCCAGGTGCAACTTTTATTCACCATTTTTCCACAGAATAAAAAAGGATGGATATCTATTTTGTTTGCCTGTAGCTATTGTGAATGCTTCAACGGAAATTGTTTACAAAATATCCAAATCATTTATCCCTTCTCCTCACAGTGATGTGATCATGCACTGTGGTCAGAAGGGACAAAGTAAACACCTTCATTCGAGCATTCACAATAGCTTCATGATCAGAAAAGAAAGTCCCATGTCCAACTCTTGTTCAACATTTTTCCACAAAATACAAAGGATGGAAATCTCTTTTGTTTGCCTGTAGCTATTGTGAATGCTTCAATGGAAGTTGTTTACCTACATGTATGTCCAAATCCTTTGTTTCTTCTGCAGAGTGATAGGTTTATCTATACAGTAGCAAAGACATGTTAAACTTATTCTGTACCTTCCTACATGTACATGTACAGTCAAACCTTGTTATAACGAGGACTTTTGGGCCAGATAAATTATCTCTTTATTTCGAAACCTTGTTACGTCACGGCCAAGATACAATAAAATACTAAGAGATGGGACCGGGGAAACTACCTTGGTATAACAAGATCTTGATATATCAGTGCACTTTGTCTTGTCTTGTCTTGGTTGAGTCGGCATATGCAGACTAGCTGTACCTTTATAATGAGGTTGGACTGTACATAGAGTGAAACCTCCTTATAACGAGGTCCTTGGGACCACTAAACTTACTTTGTTATATCAGGTTCCTCACTATATCAGAGTAAAAAAACAAAGAACTATAAAGAGTTGGAACCAATAAAATCACCTTGTTATAACAGGTATCTTGCTACATGTATATCCAACCTCTTTATACAATGTAACAAGGTTCCACTGTACAAGTATAGCAAAAATGTTCGCAAAATTTTACCTTCAGCATGCGGACTTCTCGCATGGCGATCTTCTTCACCATCTTGTCATCCTCACCCTCCAGGAACTTCTTGATGGCGACCACCTGATTGGTCTCCTTGTGCCGGCATTTCAGCACCTGGCCGTAGCTGCCCTCCCCAACCAGGCCAAAACTTTCGTATTTTTCCATCGCAAGGGCAGGGCCCTTCATCGGGGGGAGGGGGTGGCTGCACTACGAGGGAGCGACCAGTGTTATCTAGCTGTAAAGGAAGGAAATTTGTACAAAAAAATGGAAATCAAATTAGGATGTCTGCTTTAGAATATCTGCTTACTGTAGTGTATGTAGAATAAAGTGTGATGTATGTATTAAAATCACACTACATAAAACAATGCACAGATCTGCCAGGGATTAGCAGACCTGACCAGACCCCTGATCTAGAGGAATGTGGTATGAGGCTACCCCATACCACAATCTAGATCTCAACAGCACCAGAAGTCATTCTTTCCTAAAACTGTGAGAACATGGAATACCCTTCCTGACAATGTTGTGACAGCCACTGTCCGCTAGATTTCAGGCAATTTTTACTTGCACCGTGTAAATATTGGCACATGCACCCTACCCGTATGACACATACAACTAGTTTCCATTTCTCTGCAAGAATGAAGGATGAAAGAGGCGGACCACCACAATTAAAAACGCAGAAGAAAATGCTGATGACGATGATGATGATGCTGTGGTGGTCTCTAGTGATGAAGATGACTACCAACGATGATAATAATGATGGTAATGAAACTTATAAGCGTATTTTACAGATTAGTGGGGAATCGAAAACAATTTCGTAATGAATGTGCAAAATAATTTTCCTCATTTCTTGTGCAATTTGGTTGCGTACTGCAGTTGCACTTGTTTTCTACCATCCACCTATTTTAAAAACATGTGACAGGAGGAGGACAGTCCTCGAGATGGAGGAGATGATGATCATGAGGAGGAGGAGGAGGATCAAAGATGAAGGTAATGATGAAGGTAATGATGAGGATGATCAATGATGAAGGTAATGATAATGATGATGATGATGATGACGATGACGATAGCGATGGCGATGGCGATGGCAATGGCGATGGTGATGGTGATGGTGTTGATGATGATGATGATGGTGATGATGGTGGTGGTTGTGATGATTATGATGACGACGGTGATGATGATGATAATGGTGATGATGATGATGATGATCATGATGAAGATGATGATGATGATGATGATTATGATGATGATGATGATGATGATGGTGATGTTGATGGTGATGATGATGATGATTGCACGCATTCATTTTAAAAAGTGTGGGGCGATCCCTATAAAGTAATATTCTGAGTGTACAAAGTCGAGATCTTATGGACTGAAGATGAAGGTTTGTTGAAAATCTTTACGGCTGACAAGGCTACAGTACATGTACATATAGCCTAGACAGAAAAATCTGACTCTCGGAGGGTTTTTTTAACGATTTCTGACTTTTGGTGGTGCCCCCTCCAGAGAGTCAGAAAACGCCCCAATTCAGCGTGTAGTGCAGGTTGTTGAAGCTACAATACACAGCGTCTATGGAAGAAAGGGTGCTGCCGCGCACCCTCNTTCATGATGGTGATAGAGATGGTGATGGTGTTGATGATAGTGATGATGGTGATGGTGGTGGTGGTGGTGATGATTATGATGATGATGATGATGATGGTGATGATGATGATGGTGATGATGATGATGATGATGATGATGATGATGATGGTGATGGTGTTGATCGTAATAATAATGGCAATAATGATGGTGACATGATGATGATGATGATGATGATGATGATTACATGCATTAATTTTTAAAAAGTGTGGGGCGATCCCTAATCATCTGAGTCTACAAAGTGTAGATCTGAAGATGAATGTTTGTTGAAAATCTTTACGGCTAACTACACTCACGTAGACCTAAAATGGTTTTAGACATCGTAAGTGATCACATTTCTTCATAAAACAGCTGGTATTTTGGCCATCAAATTGTTTCAAAGAATCAAATGCTTTACGAAAAGAGTCAATTTTGACTGGGTGCCACATCATAATTTAACATAATAACAGACATCCCTGATCTTCCAGATTCATCACTTGTAAGAATCGAGAGGAATACAAATCCAAGAAGATCCAAGATCTTAATTGGTTGATTCTGTGTCCAATAGAGAGTGTTGTCTGGAGTGGTCAAAGTATTTCATGTTAAGTAGAGTTGGATGGTTGGATCAATCAAAGCTAACTCGGCCATCTCTGGACAACTCAACCCTATCACAACAACGAGGCAGAGTTGTCCAAAAATGAATAATTTAATTATTTTGAGGTACATACATGTACATGTATGAATAACATGAATTGAATGCTTGTGTTTCTACTTACACTGGACCTATTGTGAATTGCAGACTTTTTAACCGAATTGTTTCATGATATTGTGTTTTATTATGATCTAGTAATAAAGAGAAACAAGGAGCATACCAAATTTTTTTTAACAGATGTTAGTCAATTTTCCCAGGGGATTGCCAGATGTGAAGGAAAAAAATTAAATGTCTATTTTTCTACAAAATTACAATTCTATAAAAAGAAAAATGATATTGATAATTTCTTTTTATTAGGCCTAATACTACAATCTGATAATTGTTAATCATTAAATACAATATCATGATATAATTTGGTTAAACAGCCATTAATCAATTAAGTAGAAACACAAACATGTTCGCATCTCAAAAGTTCATCATGTTTGAGTTGGACATGCATCTCGGCATCGTTCTTGCAATGTCAAAGGGCCAAGTTGTCCACAAAGAAAGGTTTAACATTAACTTCTTTATATAGGGTCTAACTCACTCAGTTTAACTCACCGTTGTATGTTTGCAGAATTGTAAAATAAAGTTCTTTTGCTGAGTAAAATTATCCTGTATTTCCTTTTCTTGTAGCCTTTCATTGTGGAAAGTTTAACATGGTTCCTTTCTTTCCCTTTGGCCTTGGAAAATTTATTTGAAAAACGTTAATTCCACTTTCAACAAACTCGTCAATTTTACATCTTCAAAAAAATGTTTCGCCCGTTGCAGTTGATCCACTGATAAATTTCAAAACTGACAGAAATTGGGTTGAAAAATCATGTAAAAATAAGCTAATCTGTCAATAAAATCATCATAAATGATTGCGTTGCAAATTATCTGGTTCCGATGCCAAGTCTGGGAAGTTGGAGATTGGTTTGAAGAAAGATGGCACTCGAGTTGTGAATGTGATGTGATGATCTTCTCGTCAAACTTCGAAGTTAGAACCGATAAAACTTCCACAGAACTGCATTTATTCCTATTTTCACGAACAAATTTCCATCTAAACACGGCCTAAGGAAGCAAGGTGAACATCTAAAGTCCTCGCGTTTTTATCCAGCATCTTGAAGTTGTTACAAGCAGACAAATTAAATTTACTTTTCCACAAATGTAAACTTGGGCCGTCCACAACGCTGTATAAATAACGTGTGCGCGCTACATTAGCTCGCGCGCCGAGCCGCCAGGATTGCGATAGAAAACAACGGGGCTTCACCGGGGAGTAAAGGCTGTAGATTTGGCCTGCTCGTTGCATGAGTCGCGGTGCACCATCGCACAGAGACAGGGCTATTGGGGTTCAGTGCAGTTGCTACGGGTAACTGGTATCAATAGTTGGGATCTCGGAGTGGGGGAGGGGGTTATTCAGCGATCCTTTCACAAAACTTTCGCGGGACAAATCTTGAAAACAGTTCAATCTCTTTTATTTTTGCTTTCTTGGTATATGCAACAACATTACCCGCATATGTTTTCATTGTGATTGTCATGTTATTTGAGAGCATTCATTTAAAATTAGATTTTCAGCATTTCGGGACGTTTGGTAATCGAACAACCGTTACGAATCTGACTTCACGATTCAATACCCCTAATGAATGGAAAAAGGATTCGCTTTTTTCTTGACCGCTTTGGCATGCAAATATACACCAACGTCCGACTTTCGGAGTGGTCCCAAAGGAGGGTTTGTTTTGTGTGATTCGGCTTGATAGAAGGCCTATTTAAAGCTCGTTGAGTCTAATTTCTATTGATCAATTAAACTAAGTAGGCTCAGATTTGGTGTTGGCTATCGCTATAAGATATTGGTAAATTCAAGGATATACTCTAGCTTATGTGGCGACCAAGCAAGAGTCGCATCAAAATAGCAAAACAATCGTGTTTTCACTGTGTTTTAATTATAATTATAATGCTACTTTCTAAGCTACAATTATGTTCATTGTGTACTTATTGGCCTCCAACAATTACAAGTTTATGTTTGGCATGGAAAAAAGTCTTTATACATCGACTAAAGATTGAAAAAAAAAAAGACGTGCATCAAGTAGGGATTGAACCCCCTCGCCTANCCCCCCCCCCCCCCCCCCCCCCCCCCCCCCTCCTGCGGGAAAAAATGCTCCAGTCATAAATCACATGCAGTTTTTCTGAATATTCTTTGAAAAGGGGGGAAAGGCAATGGGTTGGCTAAAACCAACGACCGATCGTTAAATTTTTGTTTCGTTCTTTTTGGCACTTCTCAATCAAAGTTATCTTTGCAAAACAAAAATGTTTCGAACCATGGGCCATGGATGATTTGATAGACGACGAAGAAGAAGATAATATGAAGAAGAAGAAAAAGAAGAAGAAGAAGAAGAAGAATTTGTAAAGAGGATAAGAAGAAGAAGAGGATGAGGAAGAAATGGAAAAGAAGAGGAGAAAGAAAATGAAAAGATAGTAATAATAAAATAATAGTAATAACAATAAAAAGAAAAATAACAATAAAAGGAGGGTCCTTATAACTCCTTATAATTGGGTCTGGACTACCACTAAAATCCAAATTTGTTCCTGAATATTTCTTAGCTGCCAATAGGCGGGTTTACTATGTGCGTTTAACGTAGTTGGTATATTCCATGCATAGACAGGTTGAAAACAATAAGACTACAATAATTGGAATTCCGTTTACATACATTACTTGTTGCTATGTCGGGCAAGCCTCGGGCAAGCTTTCGGGTTGTCAAGAGCAACCTTTGTGTTAGAGGTATGCATACAATTTGCATCTATTCGTAAACCCGCCTATTGGGGGATATTTTAACCCTTGATTCTGCATAATTACAGTCTTTAAATTGTTCCTGTTAGACATCATCATCATTATCATCATCATCATCATCATCATCATCATCATCATCATCATCATCATCATCATCATTATCATCATCATCATCACCATCATCATCGTCATTATCATTACCATCACTACCATTGGGTGCATTTTTTTTTAAACTTTGGTATACCTCCGCGTGTCTTTACAGACGTGGATTTAGAGTATCGGAGAGGTAGCCTATACATGAGACGGCAGATTGGGTAAAACTAAAATGAGTAACAGTATAATAACTCTGAAACGACATTCTATATGTCTACCAATCTAAATAATGGCAAGATGTATATATGAATATATTTTATTATTAATACTGGCCCTTAATTTGTGTACGTTTTTTTTTCAAACCAAATTGATAAAGAATCGTGCATTAAATGTAGTGGCGCCCTCTTGCGGAAAAAGCATTACAAGGCGGAGTTTCGAGCGAAGTCCTATCCCCTCCCCAAACGGTACAAAACAGATTTTCGAACAACAAATCATGATTTTATTTTATTTTATTTTATTCGTCAGATATAACATATACGATACCATGACAAGGATAACCCATGAAAGCCGAAAGGCTTGTTTCCAATGGGGTCCTTACTATAAGTACAACATACATCATAAAACAAAATCAACAAAAGTGAAAGTGACGTTATCTGAATACTAAAATTCTGTAGTGGAGAAACATAAAATGAGAAATATATAATATACGAAAAGAAACTTACGGATGTCTTATGCGGGGTGTCAAGGTGGGGGGGGGATTTTTCTCCTACGATAGCATTTTTTTTTTAAACCGACGCGTCGGTGAAAATTGCATTTTATGCATGTGCACTAAAATTATATGGTCAATCAAGTGCACTCATGTTGCGACACATATAATATCCTTTTTTTACTCAGCAATGGCAAACTGTACGTGAGATTAATAAAAAAAAACTATATCTAGAGTATTGTTTCGGAAGTGAGCGAATATCCATTGACCATAAAAAAAAATCTTGGGTCATAGTAAAAGGAGTCATGGGTTCCCTTTAAGGAGAATCAACCCCCCCTGAAATGTTTATGTTCTCTGTATATGAAGAAAATTCAGATCAGAACAAACTGTGATAGATTGAGCAAAATCGGTCAGTCAGTTAGGAAATTATAAATTTGTAACCGGGGGAGCGGAAAAAGCGTTTTGGGGAGGGGTACTTGGTTGCAACAACACTGGGGATAGAGAAGGGCTTTAGACTTTGTTAGCATTCTTTGGGCTCCTTGCGGGATCATCATTATTCACGAATTACTTTCATTTATCATCAATAGTATTTTTCGTGTCAGTCGAAAGGCGGAAACAGCATGTTGAGTACAGGAAGGTCAATTTATCACCCTTTTTATGATTAAAAGAGCACCACGTTCATAAGATATTTTATTCTAAAGAAGACCACTATTTGACTGAGGGTTTCTGTCGTGTCTTAAACGTCCATGGATACAATACAAGACATAGCAAATTAAATTTTGTTTTACCAAAACGCACGGGCCAAATCGGAAATTCATTTCAATGCAATTCTGTTTTGGAATTCCTTATTAACCTATGTGAAATCGGTACAAACTTTTCTTCACTTCAAAACTGGCCTTAAAAAACATCTAAAAACTGAGTCCGTGATGGGTCTCCAATAATCATGATTCCTACGTACATTAATTTCGTTATATATATTTTTTTTTTCATCCGTAAGTAAGTTCTCATGTGTATTGAAAGTTCTAGTAAGCATATTATGTGTATCATTCCTATTGCTTCGATATCTATTTACTTGTTTTTGTATTTTATTTGTATAATGTTTGTACTTCGAGGACCCCATTGGAAATAAGCCTTCGGCTTTCATGGGATATCCTTGTCGGTACCATCCTTGTCATTGTATTTTTCTTGCATTATGACGTATAAAATCAAATCAAATAAAAATCAAATAATTCAAATTTTCAATTTCGAGTGGTTTGTTAAGATATAGGAGAGAACATTTCAGATACGATGGCGAATATTTTAAGGAGATCATGTTATTTTAAGTAACTTAATTTTTGTTAATGAAGGCTCAACAATAAATTCTGCCGTCCCCTAAATTTCTAGTAGGCCTATGCATGTATTTCTAGTATTTCTTGTATGATCTACAAGATTCACCAATGGCGCTATCCATATTGTCTATATCCAAAGCGTTTGAAGTCAGTTATATTTGGATCCAACTATGATTGAAACATATTTCTCATTCCTCTTGGTTACTACTTTTCCCCTAGACACCCCCC
>BQKZ01001131.1:0-10550 GCA_036244855.1 Temnopleurus reevesii | reverse complement strand
CGGTATGTCAAATCCTTGATATTTGAAACTGATCCTAGAAGAGATGAAATGCTCAACGTGATCGCAATTATAATGACACGTGTTCTGACACATGCCTTCGGGCAAGACATCATAAACCCCCATTTGACTAATCTAAAAGTATACTCATTATAACTAATAATGATAAAATATACAATATATCAATTTAAACAGATACCTTCTCTTTTAGATTTTGAAATAAATGTAATGTAGGAGGATTCATACCTAATTTCAATTCAACATTACTACCTTTTTTTTTACACAAAATATGGAAATAATGAATGAAGTATGCAGACAATCTAACGACGTCCACAGAATGCTTTTTTTTTTGGTTCGGTGGTCAGGACGAAGTGCTTCAAAGAGATCAATATTTCTCTATTACCACTGAGCCAAACGAGACGTTGGCAACGAGTTTCATATTTTAATTTTATATCTAATACAATTTTACGATTCTTTTATCATTCTTTAACTTACTGTAATTAAGTCCAATTGTATTTTGGGGACACATAGTATGCAGTGTGCATCAATAATATTCTAAAATCTGCTGAATTGCCAATTCCTCTAACGGTATGTAGTAGATAAATTGCTTTGAATCTGTGAAGTGTAGAACATAATTTGAAAATCGCTCTCCAGAAAATAATATACATTATACTCTGATGTAATTCCCTTACCGAAATTCCTAATACCTAGGAGCTATCCGTGAGAACAAGGTAAATTGTCCGTGTTTTCACAAAGTGACGGGAGCAATATTGTATTGTTACACGAAATGAGCTACAAATTCATTGAAAGGTGTCTTTCAATAGAATTAACACGTTGTTTGATAGGATGCCCAATGAATTGGCGCTATATCGGGATTTCTTTGTCTTCATGCAACAGTACCCTTTTGTTTCCGTCACTTCGTGAAAACGAGGACAAAATGTTAAATCTTTCCTATACATGTATATGCTAGCATTTAGTTTTTACTATACATTTTAAGAGTTTGACTGGTCTTTGAGAGTCTGGTACTGAGGTATATACCATACAAAAGTGCAGCTCAAAATGGCAGTTAATTTCATTAATGCCCATGATGTGTAATTGCCCAAATACAATAATGTAACTTGAAATATTGAGTCAGAAAACAACAAACTCAAGACATTTTCTGTTCAGCCAAAAAAGGAAAAACAAACTCAAGACATTTTCTGTTCAGCCAAAAAAAGAAAAACAAACTCAAAACATTTTCTGTTCAGCCAAAAAAAGAGAAAAAAAAAACACACTCTGGACACTTTCTGTTCAGCCACGACAAAAAAAAAAAAACAAAAAAAAAAAACACCCAAGACATTTTCTGTTCAGCCAAAAAAGAAAAATAAACACTCAAGACATTTTCTGTTCAGCCAAAAAAAGAAAAAAAAACACACTCTAGACATTTTCTGTTCAGCCAAAAAAAAAAGAAAAGAAAAAAAAACTCAAGACATTTTCTGTTCAGTCAAAAAAAGAGAAAAAAAACATACTCAAGACATTTTCTGTTTAGCCCCCCAAAAGAAAAAAAACCCACACATCCAAGACATTTTCTGTTCAGCCCCCCAAAAGAAAAAAACCCACACTCTAGACATTTTCTGTTCAGCCAAAAAAGGAAAATAAAACACACTCAAGACATTTTCTGTTCAGCCCAAAAAAGAGAAAAAAACACTCAAGACATTTTCCGTTCAGCCCAAAAAAGAAAAAAAAACACTCAAGACATTTTCTGTTCAGCCCCTCAAAAGAAAAAAAACCCACTCAAGACATATTCTGCTCAGCCAAAAAAAGAAAAAAAAAACACTCTAGACATATTCTGCTCAGCCAAAAAAAGAAAAAAAAACACACACCCAAGACATTTTCTGTTCAGCCAAAAAAAAAAGAAAAAGAAAACACACTCAATACATTTTCTGTTCAGCCAAAAAAAGAGAAAAAAACACACACCCAAGACATTTTCTGTTCAGCCAAAAAAAAAGAAAAAGAAAACACACTCAATACATTTTCTGTTCAGCCAAAAAAAAAAGAAAAAGAAAACACACTCAATACATTTTCTGTTCAGCCAAAAAAAAAAGAAAAAGAAAACACACTCAATACATTTTCTGTACAGCCNGAGAGATGAAATGCTCAACGTGATCGCAATTATAATGACACGTGTTCTGACACATGCCTTCGGGGGAAGACAACATATACCCCATTTGACTAATCTAAAAGTCTTATCATTATAACTAATGATAATAAAATATACAATATACCAATTTAAAAAGATAATTTCTCTTTTGGATTTTGAAATATACAGTCAATCTTGCGACGCCAACGGAGTGATTTTTTTCTGAACCCGACTAAGAATTATTCTTTTCTTTTTGGTAAACTTGGTATAATATATTTCTATTAAAGATACAGGAGCTGACGTTGAGGTTTGAGAATATGAAATTCTATCTGAATTTAACAGAAATCTCAGTTTTATTTGGTTCAGCGGTCAGGACGAAATACTTTAAAGAGATCCATATTTCTCCATTACCACTGAGCAAAAAAAAAAAAAACCCGTTGGCGACGAGTTATAATTTTATATCCTGAACTTATGCATTGTTCAGAGACATAAGTCCAATTATCTTTTGGGGACACATATTATACAGTGTAAACATACATACATATTGATATATCAATAATATTCCCAAATGTGCTGAATGCCAATTCGACTTGACTTATTTCTCTTTTCGGAAGGGGGAGGGGCCCCAAAAATGGGCAATTCCACATAAGAAAAACCCGGAGATATTTTCCAAGAGTACCTCTAATTTTGCTCAGAGACGGTATGTAGTGGATTTGAATCTGTGAAGTGTATATAATTTGAAAATCTCGCTTCAGAAATATGCTAAACTCTGAAATTATTCCGTTACCGAAATTCCTGATACAGTGAGGACAAGGTAAATTGTCCGTGTTTCACAAAAGTAACGGGAGCAATATTGTATTGTCACACGAAATGAGCTACAAATTCATTGAAAGGTTTCCTTCAATAGAATTATCACGTTGTTTGATAGGATGCCCGTTGAATTGGCGATATGTCGGGAGTTCTTTGTCTTCATGCAATAGTACCCTTTAGCTCCCATCACTTTGTAAAACGAGGACGAAATTTGTAATCTTTCCCATATATGCCAGCATTTGCATGGGTGCGTCGTGGTGTAGTGGTTCGGACTCTCGCCTCTTAACAAGAAGGTCGGTGGTTCGAATCTCTCCCAGGGCGTTAATTTCCTTCAGCAAGAAATTTACCCATAGTGTGCTGCACTCAACCCAGGTGAGGTGAATGAGTACCGGCAGGAATTTATTCTTCTAAATGCAAAAGCGCCTACTGGCAGCTATGCTATTGCCGGGTAATAATATTAGATAATTTGTCTCGCGCCTCTGAATATGTGACTAGAGAGATGGCATGTTTAAATGCTATATATTATTATTTCATTGGTCCCAGCTCTTTTTAGTTCTTTGATTTTTTTACCCTGATATAGTGAGGAACCGGATATAACAAGGTAATTTTCATGGTCCCAAGGACCTCGTTATAAAGAGGTTTCACTGTATTGTGACTCGACATAATTCAGGCAGAAAAAAAAAACACTCAAGACATTTTCTGTTCAGCCAAAATGTATTTCACTATACAAAGATCAAACATTAAACATGTAGCCATGTACATTTTCAATAAAATTTTCAATATACTCTTTGATTATGTAAATCACTCAGTATATTTCATATAATTTTTATATTCAATAAATTACAACTCTCTCTGCATAATCATGCATTAAACCATCTCCATATTTACAACAAATTTACATTCTAGTAAATAATTAAAAATTGTGACCAAGTTTATCTTTGAATCTTATCAAAAGCTATGTTAATCTATAGATTACATCAAATCGTTACCGATTTTACGAACTGGCCTACTAGCGAGGGGTGGTTGCACGAACCAGTCGTAGCAATTCAATTGAAATAAATGCTATTAAAATAACATGAATATAAGTGGTATGTCATTGTACTTGACGCGATGTCGGGTTTTCTATGTGCTTAAGCAGCGACCCCCGTAGTTATAGGCCGGTTCGTAAAAACGCTGACGAAATGATTTGTATGGAAAAGTATGAACATTATTTTGGTCATGAATCAATATTAAGCAACACTTTACATAGTCATTTGTTAACATATTTCTAGGTATATATGTTTACCAAAACTCAAGAGAATGAAGTGTAAATCAGACCATCAATACTATCAATCCATCGTGATCTTGATAAATTTCTTTAAAATATCCATCATTTTACATCCTATAGGATACCTTTACTCATTTGGGTACCAAGTCTTTAAGCCCTGGTCACATAGGACCCCGGAAGCAACACGATTCACCCCGACTCTTTGTTAATTTACAGTTAACTGCCTCAGAACAACGAGTCGGGGTGAATCGTGTTTCTTCCGAGGTCCTATGTGACCGGGGCATTGTAGCAGAAGTAGAATGTTTGTGATAAAGGCATCATAAAAGTGCTTTCTAACATGATTGTGAAAACGACTGCTGTGAAAAAGTGCAAAATATTGACTAAAAATGCTTCATACGTAAAATGGGCGATAGGTCAACATTGCAAACACTTAGGCTATTTAACGCTTGTTTTTTCTGTGACAAACAAATATAAACTAGTTCATGTTATTCAATCTCCATTCCCTCAGCACAGATGCTGCAAAATATAAGCAATTGGATGGGAGGGATTTCTTTGTGCCTATTTATTTATCTATCTATGTATTAATTCATTTATCTATCTAATTTAGTCATTCATTCATCTATGCAACTATCAATTAATTAATTCAATTATTCATTCATATATTTCTTTTTTCATTTGAAGTTGATCAACATGCAATGGCAAAAAATCATTCACTGTTTCATTCCAAAAAAATTGCGTTTTCTAATAAACAAACGCTGGCCAGAGGCCAATTAAAATGAATGATTCAATTAAAATTGCAACTCTCTTGCAACTAATATTTGCAAAAAAACTAAAATAAGGAAAGAGAAGTAAAAAAAGCTGATTTATTTTTAATTTTTGGAAACACAAGTTGATAGATACATACAACGAAAAAAGTATTTCCCCATGTTAAAAGTAACATCCCTTATAAATATTTTGTTCAATAAGAGTACAAATACAAGGAAAGCACCCTTTTTTTGTTTGAGTCTGAAAATTGAGCAGAATATTATGAGCACTATCGTTTTTTGAACACATTTTATTGTGCCTTTTTGTTATGTCATCATCAATCAAACTTTATCCTGTTATTATACACATCTATCTTTAAAAGATTATGCTAATTTTAAGGAGGGGGAGTTACTTTTTTTATTAGCATGTCTAGGGCAGACCTAAATCATTCGAGTTGTCAATAATATAATTATATACCCGTAGAATGATTGTCTGATAAAAAACAAACAATTATATAAATAATGAATGTGTTAAAGAGTAACGTTCAGAAACGGTTGTATATCAATATGTTTTATGGCGAAAGGGGTACAAAAGACTTCTAAACACTTTACATAGTACAACAAAAATTAAAGATAAAACTATTACACACAATTTGTGTAGTGCCATTATCTAATGAAGTAGAGTGCATAAAGTGATTCAAACAAATACTGGACAAAATACAATTAAAACGGATTGAATAAAATGCACAAAGTTAAAATGAATAGACAGCAGAGGTGCCAACCATTCCAGAATATGCATGATAGCAATTCATTGCATTATGAATTTGTTATGTTTATACTGTAAAGCGCTTTGAACCTTTTCTGGAATTAAGCGCTATATAAATTTTGTATATTATTATTATTAATCACATAACAGTTTCACCAACCATTTTTTCAGGAGAAAAAAATGAAAACATACAAGTATTGCTATCATGCTTTTATCACGAGAAAATATTTGCTTCATCTGTTAGATGATTGACATATCAAATTCTGTCCTCATGCAAATTCAGAAACGGTTGGCATCTCAACAATAACATGAAAGAAAATATTGAATAATAAACACTTACAAGGATGGATTCATGTATAACTTGGAATGTCAGTTTGAAGATTAATCATACATCACTTTTCTGATATATTCATGAAAAATCATGCTCTAAAGTACTATAATAACCCGATAACAGGATATGAACTATTTCCGCAAAATAATGTGGGTCATCAACGATAGGTCTGTATGCCGTGTATTGAACTGCGCGGACACAACAATCACATGCCAGTTCCGATTTGAAAAGCATTACAAAGAAGCATTGAATTGGTGTTCGACTAAATTTGACAGAAATAGATTATATCGTGTTCTACGTACCTATTCTGATATCTGGTTTGGCAAGAGCAATATGATTCCCAACAAAATCACTCAGAATTTGAAAAGCATATCAAATTTAATATCTAAAGCACTATTACTATAGGGTGACAGCTAAATACAGGGTAATAATAATGCAAATGCATCTTGATGACTCTGCAGAGTGGATATTGGCGCTCTATAGATTGCATTTATTATTATTATTAGTGTGATTATTATTCTTTTATTATTATCAACATCATCATTTTCAAACTCAATATGAGCCATATGTTAAAGCAACAGTGTTAAACCAACATTAAAAAAATGTTGAGAAGAGTTTATCTTTCCACATTGCAACGATAATGCAGCAAAACTGTTGAATTTGACATTTTGAATATATAAATTTTTAATCATGAATTTAAAATTTCTAAATAGTTGTGTATGGTGTGGTGTATAAAAAGGGATTCTTCAAAGGGTAAAAGGAAAGGGTATGAAAAGAAATATGATGAAAATCTCTTTCAGTTTCACTACTATGAATGTTAATTCGCATCGCATAAATCGATAAAACAAAATAATCAACAAATAACAATGGCTATGAATACAAGAGAAACTATGAGGAAATACATGTAGGAATATACGGGCTGGATAAAAAGAATGATGGACTAAGAATTTTGATCACTTAAAAAAAGAGAAAAATGACTGATCATTCAAAACATTAATGAGCCAAAATAAATTTTTAAAGCCAAAAAGAGCTTGGGCTTTCAATCCCAGCAGAATCTTAAGGGATTTTATTGAAAAGGCAATCTATATGATTGAATTATTCACCCCAGGGCTGAATGTCAATGCTACCCAGAAAATTTGTAGACAAGAAAACTTATTCCCGGCCTCATTTCCATTCTCCCTCGCTCGTGCAGCCAATACTGTAAATGCGAATATTTTAGCACACATAAATTTTGGCAAATTTATTTAATTTCAGACATATTTTTATACTCGCAGATTGTGATTTTCCTGTTTTGAGAGATCATTGTACATGAGTCTATGGTCATTCTAAAGAGTGAATTTTTTAGTGAATTCATGGACTCAAAATTAGTGAAAAGAAAAACTTAAAAAATGTCAGGTTATACAGTATCAAACAATACGTGGCAATACCATTGACATGCACTTCGTATTTGGAACATCTACTTTTGGTCAACACTTTGAGTATGTACATCCTCACAAATCTCCTTAAATTTGAAATAAAATTACCGCGTTATATGCAAGCAAGCATGGATCAACTCGATGACTTCATTAGCAAAAGTTGTTTTTAAGAATAAATACATGGACATAATAGTGTGTCTCATTATTAATGGGTGTGGCAAAGATTGCAACCTGAAAAAAAGGCAGATGATGCGAAAAGCAAAATGTGCAATACAACTGACCATCATATTTGCATTCACGTCCTCACTGTGATATGGGGGTTATATAAAAGAGGGACAAATGAATTACCATTATTGAGTTGATAGAGGCTACTTTCATCAAAATAAAAAACACAATTATTCATGAACCATTATATGTGACCAATGCCTCAAACATCTCAAGAAATGAAGCTTTTTTCAATAATCTATAAATAAATAACCTCCACCTTGGCAAGAATCACAAATATCTCTTAATCTATCAAGGCTTTACAATGATTCAATATAATATTTTGAGATAAATCACATCAATCGTACAAATAATACAAATTATTTTCCCATTGATTATCTCTAAAGCAAGCAATAAATAAATTCAATACTTGCTGGCAAGCAACTATACCCGGTCATTAAAGGACAGGAGGAACAATTGGAATGTTTATGAGTTGTAAATTGTGAACTTTCCATGAGTAAACTACATGTGTATTGCCAGAAAGAAAGGACACATTATAATGGATGCTTCAAGACTGACCAGTAAATATATTATCTGTAATTCGTTTTCAGACTTCACTTGAACTCTCATTGATCAAAAACCAGCAATACAGTGAAACCTCATTATAAAGAGGTCAGATATAGCAAGATACCTGTTATAACAAGATGATTTTATTGGTCCCAGCTCTATATAGTTCTTTGTTTTTTTTACCCTGATATAGTGAGGAACCTGATATAACACAGAGATTTTTATGGTCCCAAGGACCTCGTTATAAAGAGGTTTCAGTGTATCATATAAAATTCTGTTATTTTATTCCAATATTTTGAAATACAGTACCACATGACATTTACATTGAATATAGATTTTAAGAATATCTCCAGGGCTGTCAACCCCAAATCCATAAATATCCCATCACTTTACCATACAAATCCTATTTTTAGAAAAAAAATATCACAATCCTAGCTTCCGTGCATGTTCCAACAGTGTATCACATTGACTTCGTATATCGTATTTTGCCCTGTTAGTATCGTATTTTCACAGAAATATCATAGTAAATGAGATAAAATCTCACTGTTCAAGTTAGCAGCTTATATACAGTCATACCTCGTTATAAAGAGCACTGAGATAACAAGCTCTCGTTATAACAATGTCATTTTCCTGGTTCCATCTCTTTGTATTCTATTGTATTTTGGTCTTGATACAACAATGTTTCAATATAAAGAGGTAATTCCTCAGGTCCTAATCAATGGCCTCGTTATATCAGAGTTAGACTGTATCTTGTTTTTAAAAGAATGTGCTGTGATTTTGAGAAAATTTGACCATTGTTTATAATTTGCAGTGCAGGAATAGAATCCAAAACAGAACAAAAAGAGCAAAATTATTGTCAACTTCCCTACCAACATGCATAAAAACGTCAGACAAAAAGAGTGAATAATTCAATATTCAATACATCATATAAGAAACACACACAAGCAATAATTTCAGCAATATGGATATCTCAATATAAGAGGCCAGCCTCATGATTGTATAGATAATTTTTAAGTACATGTCCATAATTTTTCAATATCTTAATTTTTATTTATCAAAGATCGAGATAGTGAACACACGTTCACTCGACGAGTTGTCGTTTTAATGGATGAGATGCAGAAGTTTTGGCAGACACCTTTTCAAAATCAATTTCAGATTGTGACCGATTGTTACATGTGTCCTATTGATTGTCGTAGCTGCTAGTCCTGCATTCAAATTCTTTTTACCTTTTTTTTTGCAGTTGATTTGCAATTGATTGCATCTTTCTTGCAACACCCCCTTGGAGAATAAATTCCAAATTCTAGTAAATAAAATAATGATTAATTCAATATCAATATATATTTTTGATATTATACTCTAGGACGATGTTTGATCGGGAATGACCCAGTCAATTGGCTTTTATACTTAAAATCGCATGTGTTGAAAAAATTTGCATCACTGAAATGCGACAGAAAAAAGGCTAATTTTGTCCTTTTATTTTAAATCAATGATAAAGAGCTGAATCAATCAATAATTAGACATTTTCTCCCCAAATAAATATTAATTTAAGATCTTTGTTGAGGCGCTGTGGTGTAGTGGTCGTGACTCTCGCCTTTCAAGCAGAGGGTCGTAGGGTCGAATCCCACCCATGGCATCAATTTCCTTTAGCAAGAAATTTCTTCACACTGTGCTGCACTCAACCCAGGTGAGGTGAATGGGTACCTGGGAGGAATATATATTCCTTGAAATGCAAAGTGCGCTGGTGGCTGCCGGGCTAAAGCCAGGGTAATAATAATGTAAAGCGCCTTGAGCACTCAGCAGAGTGGATATGTGCGCTATATAAATTGCATCTATTATTATTTGTTGATTCACGTTTTCATTTAATCAAGCAGATTCTGTAAGGTTGGCATATCTGCAGTCTTTGGATTACTGTTACTGAATGCATCTTCACACACATGTAAATTAGGCCCCCCCCCCCCTCCAAATTGTTTTGGATGCCCTCCAACGCAATTACAAAAAGCATCGGTCTGTCGTAAAATGATTTCTATTAAATTTTTTTTATTCTTTCAAACAAAATTGACGCAAATCATAAAAGCATTAAAATATGACTTTGAAGGGGATAAAAAGCTAGAGCCTCTGAAAATATCTCTTCAGATCATATTTCACATGCTTATCTAAAAAAAATCAGGTCGGGCCAATTTTAGACGGTTGGTCAGTAGAGGACATGCCATTTTTTGCCTTGATAAGCAAGAAGCTTGTGCAAAATAAAAGCATGGCAGAAAATTGAAGAAAGAAAACCATTCTCAGGATTCTACCCTGGGACAAAATGAAGCTGATGTTCCATTCTTTCAT